>JXCR01147350.1:84871-98568 GCA_002079205.1 Phalaenopsis hybrid cultivar
CGGAGGGTTTAACGGGGAGTATCTCCCCGAAGATTGGAGGTTCGGGGCTATTCCCGAATTCCTTTCATGAAGCTTTGCATTTAGAAGGGCATTATAGCTTTATTAAGAAGGCTAGTAAGAAAAATGGTAAATTTGCTTGGTTTGTTTCTGAGGAGGAAACTAACATTCTTGCTTCTTCCTGTCGGCACGTTTTGATTGGAAAATTTACTTATGGAAATCTTATGCTCGAAATCATTAGAAGAGAATTTGATGCTTTGAAGTTTACGGGTTTTAGGCAAATCATTTTTTTAGATGGGAGGCACATTTTGATTCAACTTTCTAACGACGAAGATTACACGCGTCTTTTTGCTCGTCGTTTTATTAGAATTGTAGATGGCAATGAAAATTTTAAAGTAGATGGTGGGTTTCGATCCTAAATCGGAGCCGCCCGTTATTCCTGTTTGGATCTGTTTCCCTGGTTTAAAGTTTCATCTCTTTAATCATGAAGTTCTTCGTTAGCTTCTGCTTATAAAAAGCGATTGAAAATGGATGGTCCTACTCTCGCTTTATCAAGGCCATCAGAAGCCCGAATATTAGTAGAATGAGATATTACTCTTCCTTTTGCGACGAAATTTGGATTGGCTCGACACATCAAGGCTATTGGCAGAAAGTGGAAATTGAAAGGCACTCTTACTATTGCTCTCATTCAAATGTTCGGGCATACTCCATCTCATTGTTATCGTTTACACCCTCAGCTTCGACAGAGTTTTGATCATCCACCACATGGCCCAAGTAATCCCAATATTGTTATTCCTCGCGATAGAGATAATGTTAATCTTGAAATTGAACAAAATGTTGATTCTCTTCCTAGTAACGTTGTTGCTATTGATGAAGAGATTCATCCTACTCTTGTTGAAATTCAGGTTGAGCATAATGATGTTACTTTTCCTATTAATCATGTTGAAGATCATGTTGGCACTATACAGGTGAATCTTCCTTTTTCTCCTGCTTTGAAGGATCCAAATAATTTAGACTCTTCCTCACTTGTGTTGGATGGCAGTGCTCAATTGGATATTAGCTCTGCACTTATTCATAATGAAAATTTACTTCCTGAAGCCAATTTTTCTGCAGCTACCATTGCATTAGAGGAAGAATGGATGGTTCAAAAGGCTAGCAAAAAGAAAAGAAAATGTAACAATAAACTTATTCATTTAGATAAAGATAATATTATTTCGGATAGCAAGTCCCATTCGGATGGCGAACAAATTGGCACCTCTTCTAGGGCTACTAGAAGGGGAGGCACGAGAAGTAACGTTTAACATCTTGTGTTGGAATATTAGGGGAGTGGTGGACCCTCCCTCCCTTAATAGATTAAAGAATTTATGTAAGGTCCACAACATTTCTATTTTTGCAGTCCCTGAGCTTTTTGTTTCTATTAATAAAGATCGTATCTTCAGGAGATTTAAGCAGTATAAGTATTTTTGCAATAAAAACAATAAAATTTAGATATTTTGGAAACACAATATAGATCTTGATATTTTTGAAGATGACTGAAAAATTTGTGTTGCTTCATTTTAAGCAGGATATTTAAGCTGCTTAGGCTACATTTGTTTATGCTAGCTCTTTGCTTCAAGATAAAAATTATCTTTGGCAGAAACTTGCTCTTATGAGAGAAGTTATCTATGATAATTGGTTCGTGGGTGGAGATTTCAACATGATTATGAAACCATCCGAAAGAAATGATAGAGGGTGGTGCAATTCTATGTTGATTGACCGTTTCAATGATAAGATTAATGAGGCTGGTTTATATGATTTAGGCTTTTTGGGTCCTCAGTTTACTTGGAGAAGGGGATCCCTTGCCCAAAGGCTGGATTGTTTTTTTGGGAATCATTATTTCCTAAATTATTTTCATGTTTCTAAAGTGTTTCATTTAAACCATGCAGCATCTGATCATAATCCTATTCTGCTTTCTCTGCCTTCAATCATAAGCCTGCCTCTTATCACTTTAAATTTATTAACATATGGAGCACTCATGAGACTTTTTTTACTCTTATCAAGCAAGTTTGGCAAGTTGATTGCGCTGGTAATCTTTGGTACAATTTGTGACAGCTTCACAAGAAGGTTGCTGCTCATTTATGCAAATGGAATTTAAATGTTTTTGGTAATGTTCACAAGAAGGCGCAGGAGGCCCAAAGAGTGGTTGATAATCTTGAAGCACAGGTTAATAGCTCTCCACAGCTTGTTGAGGAATTCACAATAGCTCACTCTAATCTTCTAGAGGCTATCTCTTTAGAGGAAGGCCTTCTACAACAGAAGGCTAATGGTATTTATTTATCCAATGTTGATCGCAACACTAAATATTTTCATGCCTCCATTAACCATAGAAAAGAAATCAACACTATTCTTAACATCCGCACTCCTAGTGGATGTCTGTTAACTCAAGATATTGATATTGGTAAAAGTGCGGTTGATTATTTCACGGATCTCTTTATGTCTAGTTCTCGGGTACTTCCTATTAATACTACTCTTTTTGATAATGAACGTGAATATGTCTCCTCCTTTCTCTTTTTGAGGTTCCTACAGAACAGGAAATCTTCTCTGTTTTCAAATATATCAATCCCAACAAAGCTCCAGGACCGGATGGTTTCACTTCTTCCTTTTATGTTACTTGCTGGAATATTATCAAAAAGGAAGTTATCCTTGCTGTGCAAAGCTTTTTTCTTGGGGAAGATCCTGGGAAATACTTCACTTCCTCTTTGATTGTGCTAATTCCAAAAGGAACTGACAAAACTAGTTGGGATAAATTTCGGCCCATCTCCCTCACTTCGGTTATCTTTAAAATATTGAGTAAATTAATGCTTTCCAGGCTTCAACCACTCATACCTAATATCATCTCGCCTCAGCAGTCTGCTTTTGTTAAAGGTCGGGAGATCACTAATAATATTTTACTTGCACAGGAATTAATTGAAGATCTTGATAAGAAATATCGGGGTGGCAAAATAATTTTTAAACTGTACATCAAAAAGGCTTTCGATACTCTCAGTTGGGATTTCATAATTGTCATTCTTCATGCTCGGGGTTTTCATCACAAATTCATATCTTTAATCTGAAAATGACTTCATAATAATCATTACAGCGTGTTGGTTAATGATACTTATGGTTTTTTCTCTGCACATAGAGGCATTAAGCAAGGTGATCCCTTATCCCCTACAATTTTTATAATCGCTTTTGACTACTTCTCGCATTTAGTCAATGATTTGCAGCACAATAAGATACATACTCAATTCCATCATAAGTCCAAGGTCATGGTTAATCATCTCGCATATGCAGATGATGTTATTCTTTTCTCTAATGCAAGTAAAAATACCATTAAATTGCTCATGCGAGTTCTTGAGGAATTTCAACAAACTTCTGGCTTAACTTTTAACACAGATAAGTGCAATCTTTATTTTGGTAAGAATGTAAAGAGCTCGAATGCTACTTGGGCTATTTCTTTCACTGGATGTCAGTCTGCATCACTTCTCTCAAATATCTTGGAGTTATCTTCTTAGAGGACGTCAGAAACAAACTCAATTAGATGAGGTTGTTGATAAAATCAAATCCAAAATTGGGGATTGGAGGAATATCTTCCTCTCAAATGACGGCCGCCTCACCTTACTCAGAAGTGTTCTAATCAGTATTCCTATGTATGTTATGCAAATTCATAATCTCAAGAAAAGTACTCAGCTTACATTAGAGAGAATGTTTAATCATTGTCTCTGGTCGGGGAGTCATTCTAGGAAGCATTGGACTACTTTTAATAAGGTTTGTATGCCTAAGATTGTTGGTGGCTTAGGGATTAAAAGTCTTAAACAAATATCTGATATTAATATGGGCAAGTTGTGGTTCAAATATCGAGCTAATAATTCTTTATGGGCTAATTTCCTTCATCAAAAATATTGTTCTCAACAGCACCCTGTCGTGGTTCAATGGAGGGTGGGTGATTCTAAGATTTGGAAAGTCATTCTTAAAGCAAGAGCTATAGCTAACAAATTTATCTTTTGGGATGTCGGTAAAGGAAAGATTTCGGTTTGGCATGATCAATGGGGTCAGGGGGATGAGGTTTTTTCTTTACAGTAGGGAATTCCAAATTATTTGATTATTTCTGATTTGTGGCTTCAAGGCAATTGGGATGTACATAAATTAAATGAACTTTTTGGGGTCCAGGCGGCTAGGATTTCTAAACTTCCTATTAAGAATGATATGAGGGATATTCCTTTGTGGAAATCCACGGTTTCTATCTCTCCCACCAACATGTTTTATGCTAATCTTTATCATCACAGAAATTGGAAGTGGGGGCGGGTTATTCGGAACAAATTACTTTCTCCATCTATTTCTTTCTTCTTATGGAGGCTTTTTCTGAATATGTTGCCTTTGGATGATATTTTAAAGCTTAAAGGTTTGAATTTGGTGTCTCAATGCTATTTATGTAAAAGAGATTTGGAAACGACTGTGCACATTTTCTTTCTTTTTCCTTTTGCTGCTGATACTTGGAACAGGTTTGGTAACCATTTTAAAATTAAATGGATGAATTTTTCCTCTATTGCTGATTTTCTTAATATTTGGAAAGCAGCTACGCAGGTGGATAAAAGGCTTTTTTGGTTCCCTCTTGTGGTTCTTTGGTTCATATGGGGGGCGAGAAACGATGCTAAACACAGGAATATTATGTTTTCTCCTTCTCTTACTATTTTGTAATATCCTTGCTCACTTTCACAGAGCTTGTCGTGTTCTATGTTTATCGGGTAATACTGTGCCAACAAGGTTGGGTAGGATGGCCATTTTATTTAGATGGCAACCCCCACCTTTGGATTGGGCCAAGTTTAATTTTGATGGTAGTTGGAGCTCTAGCGAGGCGGGCGCGGGGGGCATTTTAAAGAATCACATCAGGCAGTGTTTGTTTTTCTTTGCTTCTCCTATCCTTGCTTCCACTCCTTTAGAGGCTGAAATTTGGGTCTTCTTATCGGCCTTGCAGGTTGTTGCACGGCTTAAGCTTTCTAAAATTATCTTTGAAACGGACTCTCAAATGTTTATTGATGAGTTCTATAAGGCCTCTAAGCCTAGATTGGATTTGCTTCTCATTATGAACTGAATTCGTGATGTTATTCAATAATACAATTTAAATATACAATTGTCCTTTATTTATAGGGAAGGCAATTCACCGGCGAATTGTCTTGCTCAAAAGGGTAGGGAAATTTCTGAGATGCTATACGGGATTCATCCCATAACACAACTTAAACCTTTCATTATGGGTGATTTACTTGAGCTCCCTTTTATCAGAATTTAGTTGTTTGATGACTTGCATTACAGTCCTTTTCACCTTGTTTTTTGATGGGTTATTTTGTTGGGTTGAACGGCTTCAACTTTTGTTGATCATTGGATGGACTATGCTATTTACGTTTAGCATTTCTCTTCATGCTTTTTTGTGTTTTATGGCTTCAAAAATATATTTGATTATTGAGAACTCTCAAGTTTGGCTTCTGTTGGTTTTGAAAAATAGTCTCAAAAACTTATATTATGCATTTTATCACTTTGACGTTTGAGCCTCAGATGGCTTGTCAATTTCTTATTTTGTTGGATGGTTCAGGCAAGGGATTATTATTTTCTTACTTTGTGAATGCCTTCCCTGGAGGATACGAGGAGCCTTTTCTGCTACTTTCCGCAACCAACATGTTTGATTTGTTTGGGCTTCTCTTCTGCTGTGGATTTTGCTCCTCTCTTTTGCAGGTGCTTCGAGACTTTGGTTGGAGCTGTTTTTGGGAGCTATATTGAGGCTACTAGATCGTATCTTGGATGGTTTTTCGGGCTCGGCTCTTCTCGTTTTTTCTTACTTTATGGGTAACATGTATTTGTGTACATGACCTTTTGGTCTTTTTGTTTTTTGTATACATGTACTTGGTTGAGGAACCTCATTTTGGTGTGAGTAATGTAATTTAGATACTTTTATTTTCGGGGTTTCCTTTTCCAATCCATACTATGTACCCGCATTTTTTATTAACATGTAGGGAGGCATATAATGCTCCTTCCCCTAATATATATATATATATATATATATATATATATATATATATATATATATATATATATATATATATATATATATATATATATATATATATATNTGAGAATTTTATCTGTATCATACTTGGAATATAACACCACAATAGCTCGCTCCTATAGGAATCTTCAACGGCCAAATTAAAATAAGCACTATTCGATCTCTGGGATACATATATTCAATATTCCTTCTAATGATTAAATATTGTTTAAAGCAATACTTTTCCATCCTCTCTTTTCCATCATGAGGGGTCTTTCGAAGGCCACAAAATTAAAATATACACAAACGGCTTGCTGGTATGCAAAATAAGTAGTTATACAATCTTCATTCAGCAAAAGCCAATAAAAAATAGTATAGAAGCACAAAATGGTATCCAGGTGTATCCTGTACAACCGACTCTAACAATTGTATGGATTACATCATCACCTGAAATTGCTAGAAATATGCAATTAACTTTCTCCCATTATATTTATACCTTTGCAAACAAGAAGATCGAAAATCGGTCCGGCAGAGTTCTAGAGTACCTACCTTAGACATTGACGTGAGAATATCAGCCAAGAAGAAGTCAGCAAAAGATATTGCCTGCATGACAAAGGGAGAAATAATACAATTACATTAGTAACAAAACGTTACCAAAAACCATTAAAAGTTGTATGACCTACAACAAACCTAACAATAAACTTTTCTTAGAATATAATTCATATAACCATTAAGCAAGTTCTATTCAATATTCTTTAGTAGCACATGCGACAGCTTCCGCAGATGATAATGAAAAATAGGCTCATCTCCATAAATTTAGATGTTAAGCACGGCTACAGAAAACATAACAAACAAAAAAACATTTAAGGAATCAACTATTACCACCTGAATTCACTATAGGATTATAGAAAAGAATGTGGCTGCAAAAACTGACAATAATTTAGATCTGAATCAAAAACTAGACTTAAGTATTTTGAAAGTATTTTAAATAACATTAATCTATCTATCAAACATTCAAAATTATTCCACTCATGGTTATGATAAACAGGTAGATTTGCAAAATATATTACATAAAAAAAACAATATTCATGAATTTCATCCTATAATGGCCTAATACTTAAAAGAGACCAATATTCTTTTAGGTTTTCTAAACTTCAGAGTTCCGTTCAGATTTTCTATAAGATGGAATGGAAAGAATCAAAGTCATTGGTATATTCATTAAACCTTTCAGATTCTACTATAAATTATTAAGTAAAAGATGGGGCATAGGGCTATGGCCTTAAGATGATTAGTCATACATAATTTTGGTCTTTTATGAATGAAGACTCACAATAGTAAACATAGAAATCTAGACATTGAGAGCACGGAGAACATCAAACTCCAAGAAGAGGAATAGATAAAAAGTTATCAAATTTAATTTTAAATAATGAAACAAGGAACAATAAATTAAGCTAATCCATTGACTGAAGACACCATGAAGATCTACAGATATAAACTATAGAAACTTAAGAAAAAAAATACCTAATTAATAGTAAACTCAGTTACGCAAAAAGCAACATGAGAAACTTACCTGTAGTGGAAGAATGATACGCCATAATGTCCTTATGAAGTAGTAACGAGAAGATAGGTAGAAAATATCAAAAGGAAAGATGAAAGCCATCACGAAAATAGCATATAAGATAACCTGCAAATTTCCTACATTATTTTAGAAGGAATTTCGAAAAAAAAAACAAAAATAAAGAGAGTTTCAGGGAAATAAAGTATGTTACTGATAAAGAAAAAAACTGACATAGCTCACACACAAAATAATGAGAGAAAAAAATGCATGAGAAAGAAATAGATATTACACTGGTTGAGATGCAGCTAATGAGACTTCGCCATGAGAGTAAAGATACAAATAAGCAGTCATACTTGTTGGAACCACAATGGCCATCCATGTAGCACACTGCACAGGCAAATCAGACCAATGATGCTTATTAACATTTATATTTTCTGTCCAGAAAATATAGCAAGTCATTTTCTTATTCTTATAGGACTTTCTTATCCTTATGGAACTAAAAGGAAAAGTTAATGAGTGAACAAGAATGAAAAATAACAAATTCAAAAAGTGAGTTCGCTAATTTATTCATAATTTACAGAAGTAGCCAATAAATTTTAACATGAGCATTCAATACTAAAACTTCTCAAATCTTATTACTAATAGCAAAATCTTGCAGAACTATGTAATCATCGTAAAGTTAAAATAAAATGCATCCAACTGGGCAGTACCAAAATTGAATGATTCATCGTCTACAGATTGCAGTAAGAGATATTTTCAATTTAGATGACACAAGTAGCATGATTATGTTACTGTCAAAAACAAGTTTCAAATCAGAGAAGTTGGGAAGAGAACGACAGAAGGAAGCCAACCTAAATCAGATCAAAATATGAAGAATATAGACAAAAAAGAAACAACAACAAAGAGAAAAAAAAAGATACTAATTACTTAAGTTCGTTGTTGAACATATCAAATTCTGAATCTTCTCATACAAATTTTTATTGATTTTCAGATAAACATTACATGAATCGATGGTCCGCAGTAAAATTAATAAAGCAAATTACTGGTTTAATATAGAGTATCAAATACGCATGTAGCCTGCTTCATGCATTACAAAATTCGATATTGCCCCGCACATCAAATCCCAAATGCTAACATGAGGCAGTTTTACGATTTTTTCTGCATTTAATTCTGTCTTTTCGTTCTTATTTATCACGGTTTTACACTTGTGGAAGGTTGTATTTCATGTTTTGTAAGTTATAGGGGCTCGAGCATGCACTTTTGAGCAAGAAACGGCAAATTCATAGGCGCCAAACTAGCATAACCATGCCCAGAATCCGAAATATTATGCCACCTTATCTGTAAGGGCAGTGTGATTACACCTAACTTGGGTGTGACTATGTTGTGTCCTCCATAGCTACAGCATAATGCGGGTGTGACTACGCGTTGCATGGCATGACTACGCCAGGATCGGGTGGACCACCGCGCCGAGGCTGCTTCTACACTTGGAAAGAATCACCTTACTAAACTTGGACAGAAGCTATAAGAACAGAAGTTAGAGCACGTTTTAGAGGATCTCGGGCAGCTAGAGGACGAGTTTGGAGAGGATTTTGGAGAGTTTAGAATTCCCTTAGGGTTTCTTCTTCCTTGCTAGAGGGATGAAGCCGTGGGGGTTGTTTTTCTTCTTTTATTGTTTTATTATTTTCATTGAGAATATCTCATATACAAGAGGGACTAGCTGTTGCTGAAAAGAGGAAAATCTTGGCTGCAAGTTGTTTTTACGTTATATTGCTACTTGCATCATTGATTTCAATGGATTGCCTTGATTTGATTTTTTTTCTCCATCAGTAGCTAAATCTCTTTTGTACCTTTGTGATGTAGAATAGTAACTTTTCTTGGTTTTTCAAGCATGTTATCCCCTAATGTTTTCCAGGCTTTCATGTATTCAAATTGTTGGTTAACCTTCTAGTTTTTGTTTGCTCCTAATCTAGCTAATTAAGACATTAAGGGTTGTCATGAACTATGACTCCTCGTCACGTAGTGGGATGATTGGGTTAACCAAAAAAAGCTGGTAGAATAGGCATATTCTAATTAGGGTTTTGAAACATAGATAGGGGATCAGAGGAATCTTAGAAAAAATAGTAGGGATAAACGGAACTTAACTTTATGGGCTTATGATTCTTCTTATGACCTAGGTAAAGACTTAAGAAGAAAATTTTATCTCAGGTTAACAGCTATCACGTGTTAGTTGTCACCTTCACGGTAGACAACTATCACTTAGGGAAACACTTACAAAAACCTTGGAATTCACTACACTCAAGTCACAAATGTAAGAGTCTCATCCCTCTTGAATAATACTAAGAGTCTTGTTTTCGTTTTCCAAGATCTTAATTTAATTTTATGCTTGTTGCTTAGAATTTCAAGATTTGATTTCTAAAAGTTTTGATCATGCTAAGCTTGGTGTTTGAAGTTAATAAACTAGAGATTTTTCTGTTGAAATAATTATTAGTTTTTTCCTCGTGAGATCAGTACACGGACTCTAAAACCGCATATTACTTGATAACTATACTTGCATGCTTGGCCACTTACCTCATAGCAACTTTAGATCATCAAGTTTTTGGCATCATTGTCGGGAAAAGGTGTTAAGAATTATTCTGATTTTAAGAAAATTTTAGTTAAACGACTAAGAATCTAAGTTTTTAGTGTAACACTCATTGTCAGTCTCAAACTCGGATGTAAAAAGTGGAGGGTTGCGTTAAGCAGTCGACAACCAATGTAAAATTTGTTGAAAAAATTATGACATGAATTATTTTGATCATTGTGCAAGTGCTAGGGCGCCCCTTGAGAGCAACGCGCTGTATGATCTGAATACAGTGAAAAGTGTGTCACTATACCGGTGTTTGGTTGTAGTGTCAAAAAAGCAAAGGTTCCCACATTACGGACAGATGCGGGTAAAAAAATTAGTCCATGAAACTAATATTAGGATAGTGTCTTAGAATATTAGTACTCTCGCCGCTAAATTAATGAAATTAGTTGATATTATGATTCACAGAAAGATAAATATTTTATATGTTCAAGAAACTAAATAGGTTGGAGAAAGGCTGAGGAGATTGATAACTTATGTTTTTAAAATTTGGTATTCTAATAAGAGTCGCACTAAAAATGATGTAGGTGTAATTATAGATAAGAGTTTGAAACATAATGTTGTAAAAATTAATAGTCGGAGATAAAATTATAGCCCTTAAGATTATTGTTGATACTAAG
The DNA here is from genome assembly GCA_002079205.1 of Phalaenopsis hybrid cultivar. NCBI lineage: Eukaryota > Viridiplantae > Streptophyta > Magnoliopsida > Asparagales > Orchidaceae > Phalaenopsis > Phalaenopsis hybrid cultivar. Next base: position 95,725 of record JXCR01147350.1, read on the forward strand.
ATTTTTAATATTATATGTGCTTATGGTCCTCAAGTAGTTTTAGTTATAGGTTCTAAAGAAAAATTCTTGAATGACTTAGAAGACTTAATACAAATGATATCTCTTGAAGAAAGATTTTTTATCGGAAGATATTTAAATGGACATATCGATAAAGTGATAGAAGATTTTAGCAATATTCATGGAGGTTATGATTTTTGAGTGATTAATGAAGGTAGAGCTATATTAGATTTTGCTTTAGCGCATGACTTTGTTATTGCTAATACTTTATTTAAGAAAAGAGATGAGCATTTTATTAGTTATAAGAATGAATCTAATAAAACATAAATTGATTGTTTTCTTATGAGAAGAAGAGATCGTTAAAAATGTAAAGATTGTAAGGTCATTCCAAGTGAGAATTTATGTACTCAACATCGATTATTAGTTCTAGATTTTAAGATGAGGAGTTGTAAAATAAAGAATACAATGAATCAATTTCATAGAATTAGATGGAGGTACCTAAAAGTCACAAATAAAATTTATTTTTATGAGTAAAATTCAAGATTTAAAACTTTAAAACATTCCTGAAAAAGCAAATTCTATGTTGGATAATATAACAAACACTATTAAACAAGTGACAAAAGTTTTATTTGGAGAAGCAAAAGAAAAAATTTCTATAAATTTTCAAAATAGTTGGTGGAGGAATAATAATGTGCAAGAAAAAATAAAATATAAGAACTTATGTTATAAAAATTGATTTAAATGTAAAAGCTTATAGAACTGGGAAAATCATCAAAACGTGTCATAGGGAATCTAAGAGAATAATATATGACATTAAAAATTCTATTTTTAGTGATCTTTATAATAAATTAGATACTAAGGCATGTGAAAAATATATGTATAAACTAAGCAAACAAAGAGAAAATAAAAGTAAAAATTTAACTCAAGTATATTAAAGATGAAAATCAAAAAGTATTTTTTTTACAAAAGAAATTCAAAATAGGTGAGCGGTTTATTTTGATAAACTTTTTAATGAAGTTTTGAAGAATATGATCAACTTAAGTGATCTTAAAACCGTTAATAATAATAAAATGTTTAATTTTTACCGTCGCATTAGTAATAAAGAAATTGAATAGGCCTTAAGGAAAACTAAGGGTGAAAATTTTGTAGGACTTGATAATATCTTAATTGAAGTGTGAAAATATTTAGGAGATTCGAGAGTTTTTTGGCTCACTAAACTTTTTAATATTATTTTAAAAACTGAAAAAATGTCTGAGTGGAGGAAAGGTACTTTGGTCCTCATTTTTAAGAATAAAGGGATGCAAAAAGAGTGTGCAAATCATAAAATAATTAAGTTGATGTGTCATACTTTAAAGATATGGGAGAGGGTAATTGAACATAGGTTAGGATATAGTACAAAGATTTCACATAATCAATTTGGATTTATATTGGGCCTGTCTATTATGAAAGCTATACATATATTGAGAGGTTTGATGGAGTAATTCAGAAATAATAAGAAGGATCTAGATATTAGTTTTAATAATTTAGAAAAAGTTTACGATAAGGCTCCAAGAGATATCCTTTGGAGAGTTCTTGAGAAAAAAGACGTTGATATGAGTTATATTCAAGATATGTACACAAGAGCTATTATTGTGTTCGAACAGAAGGAGGATTGACCAAATACTTCTCTATTTCTATTGGTTTACATCAGGGATCGACTTTAAGCCCATATCTTTCTGCTTTAGTTATGGATGGTCATACTGGACACTTACAGGAGGATGTACCGTGGTGTATGCTTTTTGTTGATGGTATCCTTCTCCTGGATAAGACGAGAGAAAAACTCATTTAAAACTGAAATTATGGAGGTTCACCCTGGAGTCCAAAGGCCTTCGTTTGAGTAGAACTAAAATTGAATACATTGAATGTAATTTTATTAGTAGCAGCTCCAGTGACAGAAATGTAACTATGGGTGATTAAATTATTAAAAGGAGAGAACGATTTAGATATCTCAGGTCTATTGTTCAAAGTGAAGGTGATATTGATTGGGATGTTATTAATAGAATTCAAGTTGGTTAGTTGAAGTGGAGGAATGCTTTCGCCTGTGTGATAGAAAAATACCGCTTAGACTGAAAGGAAAATTTTATAAGATGGTGGTGAGACCTGCAATGCACTATGGCGCTGAATGTTGGCCTTTAAATGGACAAAATTAGAGTCGTCTTAGATGGTTTGGTCACATTAAACGTCGATCATTTGATGATCTGATTAGAAGAGTAGATGTTTTAGATTCGACTTTTAAGAAAGACAGAGGTAGACCTACGAAGACTTGAGCATATTGTATAAAAAACTAACTTAATTTATTAGAATTAAATGAAAATATGACACTAAATAGGACGCAATGAAAAAAGAGGATTCATGTAGCTGACGCCACTTAGTGGAATAAAGGTTTTGTTGTTGTTGTTGACTAAGAATCTATGTTTTGCAATTTTGGTTTTCCGTTTGTTTTTCTAGTTTTATTGTTATTTGTGTTGCAAGGGATTTACTTTGAGAAAGAGTTACAGATAAGTGGTGTTTGTTTATTATTATTATATAAATTTTCTTTTATTTATGAAATTCATATTTTGTTGTATCTTTCCCATGTAGGGCTGTAAACGAGCCGAGTGTTCGGCTCGTTCAAAATAGCTCGTGTTCGAAATTGGCTCGTGTTCGAAATCGGCCCGTGAACAGTGTGTTCGTGTTCGGCTCGATTTAAATATTTGTGTTCGTGTTCGGCTCGTGTTCGGCTCGAAATTGGCTCGTTAATCTAAAATTGAGAAAAATAGATGTAATGTGTGGGATTCGAACCTGGATCAAATCTATACAAAAGAAGAC
>JXCR01147350.1:98743-123538 GCA_002079205.1 Phalaenopsis hybrid cultivar
TGTTGTTCGTGTTCGGCTCGTTTGCATTTCAAGCTTAAAAATTTGTTCATGTTCGGCTCGTTAGGCTTAACGAACGAGCCAAACACGAGCTGTTTAACGAGCCAAACACGAGCTGTTTAACGAGCCGAACACGAGCTGTTCACGAACAAAGAGCCAAATTGACAACCCTATTCCCATGAAGTCTGAGTAGTTTTCTTTCTTTTTCTCCCTACCCTGAAATATGGCGAAATGAAGAGATAATTTGGATGTGTTAATTTTAAATTATAAAATAAATTTTAATGACTTTTTCATTTTATTCTTAATTTAATTCTCGATCTGGTCAATTGAAATGTTAAAATCTATTTTGAAACATGTGATGTGGGAAATGAAGTATGATTTCTACAACAAAGTGAGAATCACATTCAATTCTATAAATGAGTGCTTTGTTTATAGAATTAGGTGCAAATAAATAATGAAAAATATATTATTGGGCGAAGAATTGAAAATTTTAGGGTGACAGACTAAAATCCTCAATTTGATCTTAGTGTTTAAGAACTAAAACGAGAGTTAGCCTTCAGGGGAAGAGAAGTGGAAGCTCTAGAATAAGAGTCAGTATCCTTCCAGCCTAACCATGGATTTAGAGACTAAACCTAAGATTAGCCAACGATTCTCTATAACACTTGACTAAGGGTAGAGAATTAAAATTGTTCATATTTGACACAATACAAATTCAAATCATTTATCTCCTCATTTAACCAAAAACTCATTGTAGTGGAAAAAATATTTTCTCATATTTGATAACTTCATCACAGAATATAGTTTGGTAGTTATAGTTTAACTTTACTTTACAGTCTTGCTAGTAGTTGATAATTTAGCTCTGATAGCACCTTTAACATTTTAAATTAGTATAGTACACTTTCTTTATTATTGTGAAATTCATAATTTAAATTACCATCTCGAATTTAAACATTCCCGTGGGATCGATATTTGGCGCTTAAATAGAAAGTCTTGTATTACTTGATAACGATGCATATACTTGCATAGAATCCCAACATAAATTGTTTTAATTTCTTATTAATAAATAACGAACCAAATTTTTTATATCGCTGGAAAGCGGAGACATCTTCATTAATTTTACACAACTATAACTTTCGGCATCAAGTTTTTAGCGCTGTTATCGGGTAAGGTAACGGTAAATTAAATAGATTTGGTAAATTAAGAAATTTAGCGATAAATATTAAAAAATAAAAATCATTAAAAAATTATTTAAAAATCATTTAAGAGTACTTTTAAGAAATTTTTTTGCTTATTATATTTGTTTATGCGTGGTATTGGATCTGAAGGTTTAGGTACTTATGAAGGTTTAGTACCTTATGATTCAGAATTAGAACGTACTATTAAAAAAAGTTCGAAAACAACAAAAAGAAATTAAAAATTTGAACGAAATGGTGAATAACTTAGATAATCAAATAAATGAAAATCGGCAAATACTTTTAAAAAATTATGCTAATCCTACAGCAGATGAACTTCACTTGATTACTCAAAATCCTGATGTTGCTGCTAATTCATTTGAGTTTAAATCTGTTATTATCCAAATTGTACAAAATAATCAGTTTGGAGGAACACCTATTGAAGATCATAACTTACATCTTGCTAGTTTTCTTTAAATATGTGCTTCTTTTAAAAATGGAGTGTTTAATAGTGTTGTCAGGCTCAAATTTTTTTGTTTTTTATTAAAAGATAAAGCTAAATCTTCGTTAAATTCATTAGCATCTGGATCTATCAGAGCTTGGGGAGAATTATCACAAAAATTTTTGGCTAAATATTTTCCACTCTCGAAAACTGTTAAGTTTAGAAATGATATTACATTTTTTTTATCAGTTTGAAGGGGAATCATATATGAAGCTTGGGAAAGATTTAAAAATCTCCTTAGGAGTTGGTTAATAATTCAAGTTTTTTACAATTGATTAGTAGGATCACTTAGATTTATTATGAATGTTGTTGCAGGTGGATCATTAATGTCAAAACCTTTTAATAAAACATATTATTTAATAGAGAAAATGACTAGTAACAATTTTCCATGACCCTCTGAATGGGTAAATCCAAAAAAAATAGCTAGTATTCATGATTATGATGTGATGTCTATTTTAGCATCTCAATTGCTGTTATATCGAAAAATATTAATCAAATTGAAGTGAATTATTCTCAAATACCATCAATGTTAGAGGAAAATTCGCTAAGACAAATAATTGATAATGAATCGTCTTATGAAACTTTGAATTATATAAATAATCGAAATAATAATCCCTATTCTAATTATTATAATCCTGAATGAAAAAATCATCCTAATTTTAGTTGTAATAATTATAACAATTTGGCGAACCCATCAGGAAATTCAAATAATCAATGGGAATTCTAACTATAAACCTTATTATTATCCTAGATTTAATAATAACTCACAAGTTAAAGAATAGAAGTTGACTATGGAAGAAGTAATCTTGAACATGAAAAATCAAATACAAAATCAAGGGGTGCAATTAGGAATATTGAAAATCAATTAGGACATATTGTTACTGCACTTAGTAACAGACCTTCGAGAATTCTTATGAGTACTGTTGAAGTTAATCCAAAAGATCAGAATATAGAGCAAATTAAAGTTATTTAATTACGAAGTGGAAACAAGAATCCAAAGAGAAACTGAAGTTGAGGAGGAGAATGTAGAAATTGAAAGCGACAATGATGAAATAATCAACTTAGTACTAAATTAAGAAAAATGTCAATTTATAGTTGCAAAAGAAATTGTACTTGGACATAAAATTTCTGAAAATGACATGAGAGTAAATCGAGCAAAAATTCAAGTTATTGAGAAATTACTGTCTCCTACTACGATTAGAGGGGTAAGAAGTTTTCTAGGACATGTTGATGTCTAGAGGCGTTATATAAAAGATTTTTCAAAAATTACTAAGTCATTATGTCAATTTTTAGAAAATGATACGAAGTTAATTTTAATGAGAATTGCATAAAAGCATTTGAACTAATGAAAAAAAAAATTAATCATTGTTCTTATAATAGTTTCACCTGATTGGGAGAAACCATTTTAAATAATGTGTGATGCTAGTGATCATATTATTAAAGTTGTTTTAGGGCAAAGATATAATAAAGTTTTTAAAGTAATATATTATGCTAGTGAAACTCTAAATGATGCTCAAATTAATTACATAACTACTGAAAGAAATTTACTAGTTATTGTCTATGTCCTTAATAAGTTTAGACTTTACTTAATTGGAGTCAAATGTATAGTGCATACAGATCATTCTACTATCAAATATTTGATTCAAAAGAATGATGTTAAACCAAGATTAATTAGATGAATACCTTTGCTGCAAGAGTTCGATTTTGTGGTAGTAGATAAAAAAAATGAAAATCAAATAACTGATCATTTGTCTAGACTAGAAAAAGAAATATTAACTAATTTTGCAAATGAAATTTTGGAAACTTCTCTGATGAACAATTGTATAATATTGATATAAAGATATATTGTGGTATGCTGATATAGTAAATAGTATTGTGAATGACATTCTACTACTAGATATTAAGAATCAACAATTAAAAAAATTTATTTACAATTCAAAAATCTATTTTTGGGATGCTCACATTTAAAAAAACTGTGTAAATATTTAATCATAAGAAAATGTGTCTTACGAAGAAAGTCAACAAATAATTAAACGATGTCATGATTCTAAATTTGGAAGACAACTTAGAACTAGTAGAATTGCACATAAAATTTTGCAAGCTGGATTTTATTAGTCTACTCTTTTTAGAAATGTTAATAAATATATTAAAATATGTGATCAATGTTAGTGAGTAGAAAATATTTCTAGAAGAAATGAAATGTCTCTAAATTACATATTGGATGTTGAAATTTTTAATGGGTGAGGATTAGATTTTATGGGACCATTTATGCATTCATTTGGAAATTTATATATATTGATTGTTGTTGATTATGTGTCCAAATGGATTGAAGTTATTGTTGTACCTAAATGTGATGCTCAGATTGTTTCTAAATTTTTAAATAAAAACATTTTTACAAGATATGAAATGCCGAGAGTGATTATTACGAATAGAGGATCACATTTTTGGAATAAGAGGATCGAGAAATTGGTTAGAAAATATAGTATTATGCATAGATTCTGCATTATTTATCATCCTCAGACTAGCGGTCTAGCAGAAATATCGAATCGTGAAGTAAAGCGAATTTTTAAAAAAGTTGTAAATCCTTATAAATTGGATTGGTCTCCTAGATTAGATACTCCATTATGGGTATACAGAACTGCCTATAAGACTCCTATTGGAATGTCCTCATATAGACTTATTTTTTGGTAAAATATGTCACTTACCAGTAGAATTGGAACATAAAGTATTTTGGGAAGTTACCATAGTACAGTTTTGACGCGTAAAGATTATACGACAAGATCATTTACAAATAAAAGAAAGTTCATCAGTTTTGACATGAAAAGATTATACGACAAGGTGATCACTAAGAAGAGAATTATCAACGAGAGAGGCTTTGTCAATTATGGATTGAGTAATCCTAGTTCTCAGATTGAGAAAATCATAGTACATAAACGTTGGGAAGTTCTATGTTACACTACCGCTGCAATAGTTGTTTTAGTGGTAAAAGAATTTTACGCTAACCTACATGGAGTTAACCAAGGAGTTGTCTTCGTTCGAGGTAATGTGTATCATTTACTCCATCTTGAATTAATAATATGTTTATGATAGAAAGCGAGTTGATCTGTCATTATACGAACTTTATACCAACGAAGGATATGATGTATGATGTATACCAATTTCTGACAGATGAAAATGATAACTGGGAAATCAAAGACGAGGGATACATTAGTTTCTCCGCTGCACTGTTTAATCTGATATCTAAACAATGGCATTTATTCATCTCTGCAAAACTACTCCCTACAATGAAAATTAGTAAAGTTACAAAAGAAAGTGCAATTTTAAACTATTGCATTCAAATGGGAAAGTCCATTAATGTGAGATCAATTATTTTCAAATCTATTATGGGTATTATTATGAATGGGCATATATATGAACTAGACATCCTTCTACAATCTTCTTACTTTGCATTTAATCTCAAGTGTCATATGAAAGTTGAGAGAATGTATTATTACCCTGGGAGCCTATGGATCCTATTGATGAAAACTATATTGGGAATGGAAATGAAGGGTTGGATATTATCTTGGATCATTCATCACATGCTTCGACACCTTAATGCCCTATACAGTTGGAAGTTCAATAGTTTTGGAGAAGAAAATGAAGAAAATAGAAAGAGAACTTCAGAGTATCATGATTGCAATATAAAATCTTAATTACTTTTTAGATCACTTAGATTGGAGGATGAAGGAAAACTTTGATCGTAAGGGAATAATTGAAGTAGATTTGGTGCAGATGTTCAAGATGAATGAATGGATAGATGAAAATTTGACTGATCAATTTTCGTACCGACCCTTCTACAATTTGTACGTCCATTACTATTCTATGGGAGATATTAGAGGAGAAAGTACTGAAGATGAAGATGAGTAATTAAAGTTGTACTCTCTACTGTTTAAAATCAATTATATTTTTAATGTAATTCTGTTGGATTTGCTTTAAAACTTTGTGTGATAACTCATAAAACTTTAATTGTATGTTTAGTTTAGTTTTCAGCGTTCTAGTGTTGTGGCTTGATTTCGACGTTGAATTAGAGTATGATTTGTTCTATGTATGTGTGAGTGTGATTGAAAATCTATGTTTGTAAAAGTTTGGAATTTCATATTAAAAAATTAGTTTTTGTGTCGTTTGTAATACATTTATTTGTGGACTATATGAGGATGAATATTATTGTTTAAACACTAAATTGACCTTGCAGTGAATTGGAAACAGCTGAAATTGCAAAAAGGCGAAAAATTGAAATTTTTTGCTCTAGCGCCGACGGCGCCCGAGACCCGAAAATTTCCTAATCCCTTAACATTCCAAAATTTGCACAGTAAAAATACTATTTTTACTCCTTCGGTCATCTTCAACCATCGGTTTACACCCCTAAAGCTTGCTAGCACTTGCATTTGAGGCGATTAGAACACAAGTAAAGTTCGGATTTCATCTTCTTTTGGTAACAGCTATACTTTGAATTTAAAATTGTTAATTTTCACCAAAAAATTCTCCTACATTGCCTAGATCCGAAATTTAGAAATTTTTGAAAATATTTTGAGAAAATCCTTTGGTGAAGAAATTTTACTTAGTGGATTTAAGTTTAGAATATTTCACTTTGTGATTTTCGGAATTTTTGGAATTTATTTGGATTTTATCATTTTTCTAGAAAAATTACTATGACACCAAGGATGAGTAAAAGAAAGAGGAAAGTGGATTTTGATGATAAAAGATTTGTCAACTACAAAGCTAGCATTTGTTTCAATAGTCTACTTACAACAAAAAAGTAATTCAGGATCGAGCGTTCAAAAATCTGGATAGTGAAGTCGAGAGATTGATTGTTGCTCGGCAGTGGAAGAATTTTTGTTACTTTACTGTCGAGGCTATTATTGGTGTAGTCATGGAGTTTTATGTCAACTTTAGGGAGACTTCTGATGACCACGCTATATTCGTGGTAAAATGGTTGAATTCACCCCTAGGAGAATTAATGAATTTTATAAGTTGCAGAATATATATAGCTATCAGTACAAAGCATTTTTTGCTACAAATGAGGCCCTTGAGGAATTTATGTCATTTCGTACTGATGGGAAAGGAGCTTGGAAGGTGAAGAAAAATGTTAAGGTAAACTTCCCTGCTTCTATGTTAAATGTAGTCTCCAAGGTCTGGCATTACTTTATATCGGCCAGAATGATACCTACGTACCACCATAGTGAAGTTACTAGGGATAGAGTCATCTTGAACTTCTGTATTCAACAGATGAGAAGGATAGATGTAGGCTCTAGTATGTATAGAAACACTCGTTCTATTGCTTTGGGTGAGACGACTGATGGATTAGCACGCCCTGCCCTAATCTTCACATTATGTGAGCAGGCAAGAGTTGATTTTAAAAGCGATGAGGAAAGGATTGTGCCTCTTAAACCGATTGGGTCTGCAAACATTAAAACATATGAATCTCTTGTTGGATGGAGATCGGGAAGTAAGAGTAGGGATATTCCTTCTACTTCTAGCACCCCTACTCTCTAGGGACTTAAGGAACAAATGATAATCCAGCAGGGAGATATTTTAAGAATGAAGAGCAGGATTAAAAATTTGGAGGCTTGAAATGCATATAATGATGATTTAACAAGACAGATGTTTGAGTATGATGCTGCATATAATGATGTTATGGTTAGATACTCAGTATAGTTTCCTGGTCACCCTATCTTTATCCTTTATCAGCAGCAAAACTTTGATGTAGAAGAAGAAGAAAATGATGATGAGCGGTGATGTCTTCTTAGTCATACTCTTGATCTTTTATTTAGTTTATTGTTTGTTGTATTTTGTTGTTGTTATTGTTTAATTCTTAAGTGTGAAACTTTGATTTGTATTTAAATGTGTTGTGAACTATAAACTATAGAAATGTCGTAAGGTTGAAATTTATTTTAATATTGTTATTTGTTTTTAGTACTTTGTTGTATTTTAATTTTTAGTTCTCTTTCTCAACAAATATTTTTATATATTATATGTTATTTATTATTTCAAGTTTTGTAGTATTTTATATTAGCACCTGCAACATTTCAGAGTTAAGTTTAATAATCAGAATCTTCAACAGGTAAGACTTTTCTTTATATATTGATTGTTTTCTTCCACCCTGAAATTTCAGTTTTTCATGCTTAATCTTTTCAAAATTTAAGTTGAGGGGGGGGGGATTATGTAACATTTAAATTTAGGGGATTTTGATGCACCAAAAATATATGTATTTTTAGACATATTTTATACTAACTTTTGGTAATATTGCGCTTTAAAGAAAAATATTTTTTTATGTTTTGTTGCAGGTTTTGATGATTTTTAAAACTTGTAGCAAAAAGAAAGCAAAAAAGATGAAATTTAGAGTCAAAATGACGTTTTGAAAAAAACAATTCAGCGCCAGCATGAAACAAGGGTCTAGAATATCGTGGGCGCCGACGGCGCCATTTGAAAGAGAGCACAAAAATAAATTCGGGCCACGGGCACCGACAGCGCCATTGTGGGCGCCGACGACGACGGCGCCAAAATTTGTGCTCGGAGAAATTCTAGAAGTTTCGATGAATTTGAACGTTTTTTAAGAGTTATTGAAGGCACCTCTTATAAAACTGACATTATGTTTTATTTAGAGCAAAAATTACTCAGAAAAAATTGTAGTTAGAGGGGGCTAGAGGGTAATTGAGTTTACTTGAGTATTTAATTGTTTAGTGTGGTGAGTCTAAGTGTGATTTTCTCCTAAGTGTTGTTAAGAGAGGGAGAGAAGTGGGAGATTTCTTCTTTCATACATCTTTAAAGAGAAAATCAAGAGACTTTTAAAGAGAGAAAGAGTTCAAGAAAGGCTACAAGGAATTTGCTTTGAGAAAGAGTTACAGATAAGTGGTGTTTATTTATTATTTTTGTATAAACTTTCTTTTACTTATGAAATTCGTATTTTATTGTAGTTTTCTCATGAGGACTGAATAGTTTTGTTTGTCTTTCTCACTGCTCTGAGATATGGTGAAATAAAAAGATAATTTGGATGTGCTAATTTTAAAATATAAAATAAATCGTGATAATTTTTTCACTCTGTTCTTAATTTACTTTTTGATCTGGTTAATTGAAATATTAAAATCTGTTGTGAAATATATGATCCGGGAAATAGAGTATGAGTTTTATAACAAAGAGATAATCACCTTAAATTCTATGAAGGAGTGTTTTGTTCATGAAATTGTGTGCAAATAAATAAGAAAATATATATTATTGAGCGAAGAATTAGAAATTTTAGGGTGACAGACTAAAATCCTCAATTTGGTCTTTAATGTATAAGAACTAAAGCGAGAGCTACCCTTCAGGGGAAGAGAAGGGGGAGCTCTGGAGTGAGAGTCTATCCTCCCAGCCTAACCACAGATTTAGAGACTAAACCTAAAATTAACCAACGATTGTCTATAACACTTGACTAAGGATAGAGAATTGAAATTGCTCATATTTGACACAATACAAATTCAAACAATTTCTCTCTCTCATTTAACCAAAAACTCATTGTAGTGGGAAAGATGATTTCTTATATTTGATAACTTCATCACAGAAACATAGTTTGGTAGTTATAGTTTAACTTTATTTTACAGTCTTACTAATAGTTGATAATTTAGTTCCGATAGCACCTTAAACATTTGAAATTAGTATAGTAGAATTTCTTTATTAATGTAAAATTCCTAATTTAAATTACCATCTCGAATTTAAACCTTCCCCGTGGGATCAGTATTTGGGGCTTAAACAGAAAGTCTTGTATTACTTGATAACGATGCGTATATTTACGTAGAATCCGAACATAAATTGCTTCAATTTCTTATTAATAAATAACGAATCAAGTTTTTGGTATCGCTGCAACGCGGAATCATCTTCATTAATTTTACACAACTATAATTTTCGGGATCATTACATTAGATCACTCTTTTCTTATAGAAGGTTTTCAAGTACGATGCTACCTGTTCTGAATTTGTGTCATCTTGTAAACTTGGTCAACAGTGGCGTATGAAGATCTAGAAATTGAAATAGATTGGAAAAATTTATGCTTTTATTGAGCATAAACGGTGGTCCTCTCATTGCAGCTTAGATGGCCCATCTTCTTTTAGGGCAACCGCTGCTTCTACGACACAAATGATGGCACCATCCTTATATTTTTTTTTATGCGATAGGCGTGGGTTTGCCTGTTTTCAGAGGTGTTGTGTTAAACGAGTTGCATGTGAAAATAGTCTTAGCATGTTACGATATTCGAACTTCCTGCTAAAGTTCTAAATAAAGTTTTGATTAGAAGGCTTATTTGATTTCTTATCTGTGATTGTAAGAAGAGATATTATGTTTTGTTGATTAGATTACTCATGAGATATTAAAAGTAATGCTAATTAGAGAAATTGGACTCTATGGTCCAGTCCCTATTCTAATTAGAGAAATTAAAACAGTCCCTCTTCTATTTGGAGAAATTGGTCATTCCCTGTTCCTGTTCATGCATATAGACTGCATTGATACCTTTTATATGAAATTGGGCAGTCCCTTTTCTTGTTCCTGTTACCTTAGAATGTTTGCAGTGAAACATTAAACATGTGTCTGTTCCTGCTACTTTGGAGTTTCTCTTTGCTTTTCTCAAGCACTGGTTATGGTCAATCTGCATTATTGTCTGGAATGAGATTGGACGGTCAATGTTTTTTATGTTAAATGAAGCTTAAAATGGTTATTGTCAATGTTTTTTATTGGCTTGAATGAGATTACTGATAGTTGGACACTACAGCATTTAACTTTTTTAACTCTTTTTTTTTACATTTTGAGTGGACTGATATTATTAAGATAACTGTGGAGCCGCTTTGGTGGCCATAGAACTTTCTTGTCGGCGACTGTTGCATCCATACATTGGTAAGTACATTTCTTTATTTCCACTATTTTATAACTGATCTATTCTCTTTTAAAAATTGCAGAACGAGGAGTTCCAGAAATTCAGGGAAGTTCGAGAAAATGGTCTGCCGCTGTGGGCTACCGCCCTTGATCCTCATGTCACGCCAGCCACATTGCTACAGGCGGCAATTCTACAAGTGTCCGCGGTGGGCACAAGAATTGGAGGACTGCAATTTCTTCAGGTGTACCGACAGTAAGTCCGTATCTACGACATCTTAATCGGACACCGCTACTCATAATTCGACGGTATCACAACTTGAGAACACCGCATGTGATTCAAGTGTTTTCGTTTCTACGATATCCCAGTCGGACAAGTTTGTTCGGGGTTCTGTGGTGTCACAAACGGGCAACATTCGTCATGATATGCTACTACATTTTAAAGTCAATATTATAATTTTTTTTTCTTATACTAACATGTTATTTTTTCTTTTTTTTTTGGTCATAATACTACATATTAGTGTCACCGGAAATATTTGAGTGATAAAAATGTAAAAAGTAAGCATTGGTGTGAGAAATGTAAATGCAGTAAAATAAGTTGTTTTATTATTGGTATTTTGTAGAAGCATGAACATTTTCTTACATGATATTATGTTTTTTGTGTCTAGAATTTGTTTTCGAATATCTCAAATTAATGTTACGTTGTGTTGCACCTCCAAGAATAGTAATGAATATCTCAAATTTTACTTATATGATTTCCATGAATCTCTTCCACCCTCGCTCTATGCGTGTGAATTTCAAACTCCCCTCTGTGATTGGAAAATAAGAAAAATTTTCTTCTATGAATTCATCAATCTTTACTTTTATCTCCCTTACAGGGTTGCATTAAGAAAGTTGGTAAATTTGTAAATAGCAATTTTTAGGTGGTTTGTATGTGTCGAATGAGTTTGAAGTGGGTTAATTGGTTATAAAATAGCTGAGGGGTGGAGAACAACTTTTGCGTGCCAGCTTTTTCATTTAAATAAAAAAATCTGCAAATCAGTTATTTACAAAACGCACAACCAAATAGCTAAATAGTTTATCCAGAATAGGGGCAGATTGGTCATTTATTCAGAATCAACTGTTTTTCAAACGAACAAACTAAACATCTAGTCAGCTTATCTGAATCAACTGATCATCAAGATAAGCTGTTTATCAGCATAAGCTGGATAAGCTGCAGCTGCCCCAAACAAACCCTGAATATTCACAAAATAATACATCCATGGTCTTAATTGTTCAACCAAAAAATTCAAGCTATATTACATAAGGGGAAAGTTGGTCAAGTCTTTGTTAGCTATTAAGGATGACTTTGATCTTCATATAGTGTCATCTGATCATGTTCATGACCATGTAACTAAGAAGAATAGAAGAAAGAAATATGACAATGGAACTATTAAACATTATCTACTCGCACTAAAGAATAACTCAAATGATAGAGTCTATGAATCATTTCGACTATCCAGAATCCATACCATCTAAATAATGTACTAAGTAAGCATTTACCCCATTTTTAGTCCATTTTATCTCTAAGTATTGAATCATCTACTCCTTAATTTAAGTCTAGCTCTAATCCTAAGTCTAATGATTCTAATCTTCTCATTTTTGCTTGTAAGGGAATAAGGTTTTGCACCAAACATCTATTATCCCATTATGTTTCACATGAAAATCTCACCCATTTTTCGTGCTTTACTTCACAATTGTCATGTATGAAGATTCCTACAACTGTACAAGATGCTATGAAATTTCCCAAATGAAATAGATTGTATTTGAGGAAATGAAAACAATTGAAAAAAATATGGCACATGGGAATTAATTGTTCTACCTAAAAAGAAGACAGTTGTAGGGTGCAAATGGGTATTTATAGTCAAGTATAATTTTGAGGGCTCTCTAGAACAGTACAATGTTTGACTGGTTGACAAGGGATTCAGTCAAATATATGGCATTAATTACTTGGAAACATTCACCACACTCAAAAACAAAACTCTATAATAGTTTTTTTGTCACTTGCAGATAATATTGATTGTACCTACAACAATTGGATATAAAAAATGTATTTNAAATTGGATATAAAAATGTATTTCTCAATAGACATGGAGAAAAAAGTGTACATGGATGCACCTCCACAATCAAATGAGAAGTTTGGCACAAACATAGAAAATTTTTAAAATAATCACTGGAGCACAGTTTAAGAAATTTACTCTATTTGTTAAAGGTCAAGCATATACTTAAGAGAAAGGAGATCATATGATGTTCTTTAGACATTCAAATGATGAGTGGATAACCATATTGATTGTATAAGTTGACAAAATAATTCACATCAAAGATGACGTGAAAGAGATGAACTGTTTGAAGGCTTTTCTGTCATCAGATTTTTAGATCAAAGGCTTAAAATCTCTGAAATATTTCTTTGGCATGGAGGTTGCTCGATTGAAGAAAAGAATTGTTGTTTCCAGCAAAAGTATATTCTTAGTCTTCTCAAAGAAGTTGGGGTGAGTAAGTAAACCCGCAGACACTCCAACTGATTTCTATTAGAAACTGAGAGATGGGAAAGAATTTGATCCAGTAAATACAGATAAGTATCAAAAATTGGTGAGCAAGTTGGTATACTTTATCACATAAACGACAAGATAATGCATTCGTTATAAGTTTAATAAGTCAATTTATGCATTCGTCTTATGAGAAACGCATTGAAGCACTTAATATGGATTTTCGATGCCTACAATGCACACTAAGGGTTTACTCTTTCAAAAGACCACACAACAGAACATAGAGGCATACATTGATAGAAATTGAGTGATTTGCTTAATTATTGACAGAAGATTGACGTTCAGATATTGTTCTTGTGTTTTAGGAAATTCGATTACATGGCAAAATAAGACACAGAATGTGATTGTGAGGAGTAATGTTGAGGAATAAATTAGGGCTACTGCTGATGGAGTATGTGAGATGTTATGATTGAAAAGAATTCTCGAAGAGTTGTGGACCCCTATAAACATGTCAATGAAATTATAATATGATAATAAAGTTGCCATAAACATTGCAGAAAATCCAATACAACATGATCACACAAAGCATATGGAGATTTACAGACACTTCATAAAAGAAAAGATTGATTGTGGGGCTATTGCATGCCTTTTATCCCGACTACACAACAAATACTACATATCTTCATCAAAGGACTATTCATCCTAATTTTTAGCTTTTTATAAGTTGGGCATAAAAATGTATATGCTCCAACTTGGGGGTATCAGTTTTTAAGGCATTTCTAATTTTAACATCTTTTATCTTTAATATTTTATAATTTATATTTTTATATTTTAGGTAATTTATGATTACTATTTTCTACCTAGCACGATGATTTTCTGGCTAATTTTGTGACTTTCCTAGTTTGGTGGCCTTACCCAGCTATTTATTTTGTAAACCTCTCTTATAAAATTAAAGAGAAATAATTATTTTTTCCTACTTCCAAAAAATTACAATAAGTGTAAATTTAAAACCCATCTAGTAGTAGTGAGTTTAATATGCCCTCGCACTAGATGCCAATATTAAATAAATAAGAAATTTACATACCTAGCAAACAATTCTTATGTATTTGCAAATCTCACACCTAAACTTTCATATTTACACACATAGCATGTTGGTGCTTTAACCATATGCATGAAAAAGTGAATTTCACCTTTAAAAATAGATATTAGTGTTATTTTTCATGTGGTATTAAAGATTTGAGTGTTATATGCATAAATATAAAAGTTTAGGTGTGAGATGAGTAAATACATAAGAATTGTGTGTTATGTATGTAAATACTCCTAAATAATTTGTAATGTTCTGCAATATAGCATGGGGCTCAAACATCATGAGAAAAATGCTACTATTGATGCTTGAAAGGAAGAAAAAGATTAATGAAGTCACCAAGTGTACGTACTTTGAAAATTTCCCGGTGAGTAAGATAATTGTGGTTAAGATCAAATACGTTTGAGTAGCTCACTGATGATTGACTGAAAATCCATAAATTCACTCCCCAAAGAAATACTGTAAATGTCTGCAACATAAAAATCAAAAAACAACATAGATGGTAAAGGCAATTGCTTAACTCATCCTAATTTTTGTATCAAAGAAGCAAAGTGCCAAACCAAATGGCACTCACCACAAGAAGAAGAGGATTATAATAAAGAAATGCCTCATATAGGAATAGATCTTGAAGATCAGCACTCATTCTCATAACAGAGTTCCAACTGATCTGCAGCAAAAGCAATAAGATTGTCTTAATTATCTCAGTAAGAAATCAAACATTTTTCTTAGAACTTAATGTTTTTAAACCAGTATTCCCTATATACTAGAGAATTAAATGTATTGAACTAACCTTGCAACAGTTGAATCCCCAAGCAAGGAAAAGAAAAACCTGGGAAAAAAAATTTTATAAATCATTCAACAAGCCTAAAAATGATGGAGCTCCAGCAGTTAATATATGAATTTTTAAGAAAAGCGAAAAAGTGCAATGCATATAAGACGCATTCAAGCTAATTTATACTCAATGTGTTTGGGGCGATAATGCGGTGGCAATTCGGTGCCACACCACAGTCTTTTATGTTTCGCAAAAACTGTGTTTTGTCTGGATTCTCAAAAAGCTGCACTTGAAAGATACGTGTTCGCACCAGACCTGGCTACCTACGGTGGCAGCTAGAAAGCTGTGGTCTAACTTTTTCAAAAGAAAATTATGTAACGGCCACTCAGCATTTTAAACAGCAACTTCTTCTTTAGCAATTTCATAGTTGCTTCTTTAAAAAACTGTAGTTGTCCAAAACAAACCCTTATTTGACATTAAAAATATGAATATTTACATAAATGCCAACTAAATCCTATGAACTTACATATTTAACACCTAAACTTATATTATTACAAATGTCACCTTAACTATGCATTGAAAAGGTGTACTTCACATTATAAAAGTTAAAATAGTGTATTTTTTATGTGATATGAAAGAGTTGGGCGGTATAAACGTAAAAAGTAAAGCTTAAGTGTTAGATACATTAATACAAAGAAAGTGGGTAGTATCTATGTAAGTGCCCCAAAAAGTAATTGGAACTCAACAAATTTACAGAAAATAAAGAATCATAAGGGTATAATTGATAACAAACCTGAAACATTTTTCCTTCCAATTTATTCAAATTATTAAATATAGCAGTTTCCACTTTTTAAAAAAAAAACTGAAGTGTCTTGTTTAACATCAAGGAATAATATAGTTTGTCCAATTTCAAGTATTCTGCAGCCAAGATAGACAAAGCAAGGGATTAAACATGTGTAGACGGATATCAGTTGTCACAAAATGGCTCCACGGTTATCACATTGTTAGCTAAGAAAGTAATGCAGCTGTTTTAAACTCAGCCGATAACAACGTCATATCAAAGATAATGGTTAAAAGATTAAAAATCCACAACATCCATCAAACAAAACCGCCAAAAAAGAGGTCAAAAGAAGCCAACATTCATATAGATGGATAGATGGAAAAGCAATAACCTTTATTACATGGATACCACCAAAATCTTATGTATTTACATATCTAACAACTGAATTTTAGTTTTTACATTTATACCACCCAAATATTTCGTATGACAATAAAAATACCACCATTTTAACTATAAATACGTAGGAATTGAGTGGTGAGTATGTAAATCATCCTAACCTTTAATCTCCATAAGAGGACAGGGGATGGTGTAATGGCAGCTCCATGGATAAGTACATTCCCACTCTTCAAGTTAATAATCTCAGCTGATAATGGTAATGCTTCTCCTTCACTTGTTTAAGCAAAACCTTAGCAAACTCTTCAATTCAGAAATTCCAATGGAAAAGAGCAACATAATTTACCTCAGGTTACCTTGCTCCAAAAGAGCAGGTTTACCACCTGCTCGGCGGATTACAGGACTGTTTATGGGGGCTGGCAATGACGCTCCAGACATATCACAGTCAGCACAATCCCTCATGTAAATTTATTTTCCATCCAATAAGATCTGCAAGTAGAAACCAAAATATCAAAAACATTCAAAAACTAGTGGTCATCAGCGACTTAAATGCTTTTTGACATCACGTGCATGATTTGATCTAATGGTCCAAAAGAAGCATAGAAATGAAAGATGCTTCTAGGTTTTGTTTGGTTGATTGTATTCAAAATTCATGCAATGTAAAAATTTAAAATAAAATAAGAGTAAAATATTTTGATTCAGGAGTTGCTTGGTTGGATGCAAGTCAAATACGATGGAACTTATTTTTTTATATGGATTCAAGTGAAATTCTACGAAATTAATTCAGAAGTTGCAAGCAATTGTTGAAACAAACTGAACCACAAATGAACAAGAAAACAGCCAAGATCGCTTCAGGAACTAAAAAGCAATTTCAAATTCGACACTGAGCTTGTTATCTCCAAGTGCAAGCACGTAAACTGAGAAAAATCTTTCAGGATCTTTGAATAGCATGCCTCATAAGGATGGGAAACGTAAAGGTCCCTTGTCAATGACAAGAAAGCCATTAGCCTTGGCCTTAAAAATCAGCTTCATCTCCATTCAGAACAACCTTACACAAGGTATTACTCACCCTAACCTTTAATAAAAGCAATTAAACTACAAGACAGGATCAAAATCTAAGGCCCACTTCGAATGTCAAGATCCTTTTACGAAACCCCAAACTCTCCAACAAAATAGCGCCGAAAATTCCAGCGGAAAGCTCATAAGAATGAGATAGATATGAAATTGATGAACCAACACCCTCGAGCAACAAAAGAAATCAAAAAAGGCGATCAAGTCCAACGATTCATTCCAACCCGAAAATTTTCAATTACATTTCATAAACAATTTTATGTACGATAACCAGTATAAGGATCAACCTCTAAAATATAAAGCAAGAAAACCTCGGAAAATATCCCGCTACCATCCTTTATCCTTCCATTCCCTTTACGATATTCCTCCAGCGCTCTGGTTATCAGCTTTAAGGCGAGTATGAATTGTTGCAGGATAGCAGTGGCGGGCAATATGAGTGCGGCAACTATGATTAGATCACTAGCAAACAGGGGTTCATGGACCGAGCTTTGAGAAAAATTAGGTTGTGTTCATGAGAGCCTGGAATCTACGCAGAGCTACTATATGAATTGGAGCAAAGTTAAGCTTGGTCAATGATCTTTGCTAGTATCGAGAGCGTATAAAGAATATGTATGCTCATATTTGTCACAATATATCATTTTATATTTTTAATCTTTAAAATCTTACACTTACTAAGATCTCTTTGTATAGGGAAAGATCTTTTCTTAATATTCAAACTCTTTTAAACTTCATTAGACTTTTAAACTTTGTTCTTACTTTCTGCTTAAATTTAGATTGCACGTAAATTTAGTTTTAATCATTTACAAATATTTCGACACCATTCGCATATTATTTTTATGAGCAATTTAGATATAAGTTTTTCTAAGTAATTATTAGAAGTTACAGCTTCCTTGTGGGTTTTATATTAAAGTTTTTAAAAAAATTCATATATTACTTGAAATGATACAAATACTTGTGTGGTACCCTTAGTGTTAAAGCTTATTATTTCTTCTCTAAATCATTTTATTTATTCACACTAGCCGCTAAATGTAATTTTGGCCAAGTTTTTGGCAATCTTTTGGATATAAATATTTGTATAATTGCGGGTCGGATCAAGTTTTTAGTGTCGTTGTCAGAGAAGCGATGGAACTTTTTGACTTAGATTTTTATTTGATCTATAAATTTATGTTAGGAGAATTAAAAATTAATTTTAGCACTTTATCAATTTTGAAAATCATATAAACAAAAAAAACAAAATACCAAAATTATTTTTTAGTGATTGTAGTACTGGATATCTGTCATATTAGTTAAGTATTTAAGTTTGTATATGTGGTTCAGGAGCTGCAGGCCTTGAATTTTACGACTCAGATTTGGAAATAACTATTTTAATTTGAGAAGATTATAGTTGAATTCAAAATTGTTATAAGTCTTATCCATATATAGTAATCCTAAATATTATGCTTAGGATTTAAACATTCATCCTAAATTGTGAAAAGAAGAAAAAAAGAGCTTTAAATGAAAAAAAAAATATATGGAGGAGAAGACTTACCAAAAATTAGTTTTACTAAAATGCTTTTTAAATTAAAACTCAACTACATTCCTAACTTTATTCATGTTTAAGAAGTATTAGTAGACTATTTAAAGGAGAGCTTAATTTTGTATATTTGTTATCCAATGTGCACTACTTAAGGATTTACTAATTTCTTTTTGAAATAAGTATGAAATTACATTTTATTTGTTGAATGCAATGTTTATTAAAGCCTAAAGACTGGACATGTTTACAGAAATATTTCATTGGCCTAACTATGGATCTCTTGAGGCATTATTGTAGATAGTTTTCCATGAAACCCACTCCTATAAGTTAACTAAATTAGTATTTAAGCTTTGATATTACTTAAGAACAAGTAACATTTAATTTTGGGGAATTTTATTATGTAGACAGTTAGCTAGTATTTATTAAAGTTACTACACTTTTTTTATGGATGAAATTACACTTTAAGACGGGTCCATCTGTTTGTATCTTGCAGATACAAAAGGGAATTGAAGTGGGGAAACCAGGAAAAATCATAGAGCATATAAGAGCAAAGTAGCTCTGGTGCTTAGGTGTTAGACCCTTGAGTGTCTAGGCACCAATTCCTGCTTTACCAACCTGAGAGGTTACGCTTAGGCACCAATCATTGGGTGTCTAGGTGCTGCGACACTGGTGCCTAGGCGTTGAAACCCTTGGGTGCATGGCGCCCGTTCATCCATCAGCATACAGAGAGTCTGGCGTCTAGGCGCAAAAAACTGTCCAAAGTAGTTGTTGCAGTTTGGGAATCCAGTCATGTGGATTGTGTGGGGATCGTGTAGGGATGTTATGAAGTTGTGGAAGCTGATTTAAAAAGTCTATAAATAGCAGTACATTAGGGATTGAGAAAGATTGATGTTAGTGGGTTATTTAGTAAGTTTTGCTTGCTGTGAGAGCCTTTCTTCATCTTCCAGTACAAAGGAAAAGGGAGAGATCTACAGGATCAACATCCTAGAAATTTAGCAAGTGTGTTGATTGATCCATCTTCTAGTTTATGTAAAGGAGAGAAAGCTAAGTTTTTTTTTTTATATTCTTTCTATTGTATTTCAGTTATAATAACTGGATAGTGTATTTCTTTTATTTTAATGAATATGTTTGGTGTTTTGTCATGCTTCTAGAGTAGACTTTTATATCGCTTTGTGGTGATTAAGTAAGATAAATGAAATGAAAATTGCTTAGTATTTTAATTGTTTTCTATGTTGAAGAGTAACCTTCAAGGCTAAATTCTTTTTCATTCTAACTAAGTGAATTGTTAAAATTTGTTGTAAAACATAAGACTTGGGAAAGTCCACGGAAGAATCAACTAGGTTTTTCACATTAACCTGTGGGGTACAGGTTGATATGCCTTGTGGGGAGATGCAAATGTTAGAAAATATATGCTTTGATAGTTTTTATTGGTTTTATAGGAGTAAAGTCACTTCTAACCTAGCTTTTTTATGCACTTAAGTGAGTATAAAGAAGGTTATTTCTCCTATTTGTCACTTAATTGTTCTACTTGCAATTCTCAATTTTATGAAATCTTCTTAACTCATTACAAAGAAAAGCCACTAAGTATTTGATATTTTTCATACAATTGTGATAGATTAGGATTACTTTTGTAGGATTTCAACATTTTAATTGTTTGTGATACTTTAGGATTACTTTGTATGACATAAAAAAAAACCAAACTTTTAGAATGGGACTAAAACCAATAAGCTAGAACTTTTCCTAACAATAATTATCTACTTCCCTGTGGGATCGACATTCCAAACTTCAAAATTTGATAATACTTATATGACACATGTACTTGTGTGAGCCCCCTGTGTGTTGTAACACCTGAAAGTGATATCACTCCCTACTTAGCCTATGTAGCCAATTGAAGCTCCTAAATCAGCTATTTATGGTCCACATGACCAACTACTACCATGGCTATGAAGTTACTCCTCAATAATAAACTGGCGCAGCAGCCTCTGTTTATAACTTTCAAGGAGGGCTACTACCTTCATAGCAATAAAAGTCAGTCCTTGCAGCATGCTATCATTGAGAAGTATATTTATTATAACCAGTTTACGGGTATTGTTTAGGAACTACTAATGTACATCTATGATGGTCAACTTTATAAGTCTGGTGGCACCAAATGAAGTTGGGCAAGGTTTTCGAGAGGGAGGCTAGGCACCCCATACTTAGTACCAAAGCCCCACATTAGCTCTCAAGAGTTGCCTATGTACCTCATACTTGGCGTCAAGGCACCAAGTTTACAAGTTGTCAGGCACTAGGATTATCCAAACATTCCTAAAGTGGCATGATCCGCCCTATCTTCACAATTTAATTAAGTCTTAGTGAAGGCATCAAAAACTCGATCTGCTCCCTAACAGATTGACTTCTTAAAATTAGGTATTATTACTCACCGGGGTTTCTCAAGCAAGTATACAAATCTTTTCAAAAATATAGGGCTCTGTTGAGTCTGGAATGTTGATCCCACAGTGAAGGGGAGGTAGATAATTTCTAAGGAGAAGTTCCAGTCTACTACTTTCAGGTCTTAGTTTGAAATATATTTAAGGGTGGTTTTTTCAATAATCTTAAGTTACATTTCTATACCTAAGTTAAACTTGCCTAGATCAATTAGTTAAGTGAAATTCAAGATTGATAAGAGTTCTTTTCTCTTGTGAATTACTAGTTTGCTTGTAGGTATTACTACCAGGAATTGTGATGTTATAGTGACAAAAGGAACATAAGACTCATTTACTCTCTTTTGAGGGCATAAATAAGAATGGTTCAAACTTGGCTCTTATTTTCAGCTTTCACCAAATAAACTCCTCATTCAAACCCTATCAAAACACATCTCCCAAAATAGCATTACCTTCTGAATACTTCATCATAGTCATTTGAGCAATTTGAGTATTCTATGGTGTTTCGTCATTGCTCTCTCAAGTCCTAATGGGTCACAATAGATTTTAACAAGTTGTATGGTCAGTACAAAATGTAAATTAAGTCTACAAGAATACTCATCACATTAAGCAATAAAAACCAGTTCATAGCATTAATGATCATACAGATCTAACCTAACATCCACAAGAGAAATTTGTAAGAAATCTACTCACTACATATGTTGAACACAATAGAAAACTTCATTTAATCCAAGTGATTTTACCAAATGTGTGTTTACAACATAAATAAAAAAATATTAAACTCAATGCTTAGCTTTTACTCAGAGCCGCAGAAATGGATGAGAGGCAAAGGACGAATTACAATTCAATGCGGTTGCTGCTACAACTTCACGAGGGATAGGCTGGGGAATCCCTCGGGTATCTTAAGATACGATGAGGTGGATCATTTGCCTTTCGAGATAAAAAGGATGATCAAAAGAATGGTAAGGTGGGGCATACTGCCTGCGGATTGTATTCTGAATAGCTGTATTATTAACATCTATGAGGAGGGAGACTGCATTCCGCCCCACATAGATCACCACGATTTTGTCAGGTCTTTTTGTACAGTGTCCTTCATGAGCAAGAGCAACATTCTATTTGGTAGAGAAATCGATATTGTGAGACCTGGAGAGTTCAGAGGATCGGTCGAGATTCCGCTGCCAGTGGGTTCAGTTCTGATTTTGAAGGGAAATGGAGCAGACTTGGTGAAGCATTGCATCCCGGGAGTGCCGCATCGCAGGGTTTCTGTTACTTTGAGAAGGATGGACGATAGCAAGGTGTCACACGGGTTTCAGCCAGATTTAGAATTGGAGGAACTACGCCCGTACTAGTCGTGAGATGGTTGTACCTCTAAGTATACGCGAAAGGACTCTTACCCCGAAGCGTAGCTTAGAATGTTAGCTTGATCACGAGCTGGCATCGAAAGATGAACAGATACTTGCTACCTTTTTGCACGACATCAGAACGGAAGTGATATGATATGTGATACTACAGTTCTTGCATAGATGTACTCAGCATGTCGTTTTAGGCAGTTTCAGCATATGATCAGTTTTATTACATGATTTGGAAGAAGATTCAATGAAATTTGTTTTGAATTTCAACATGTTTGTTGAGTTGTCTTTCTGTGCGCATGATGAAAAGTCGCATGACCACAAGGTGGTTCTAACTTATAACGAATAAAGAACGACATAAAGAAAATTTAATTATATAAGTAAAATTCAGAGCTAATAATATATTATGATAATAAAATCTATAAAATGATAAAAAATGGTAACTAAATCTTTCACGTTTCCCTCACGCTCCACATCCTCACTTCACATTCTGCATGCTCCACATACGTTCCACATCTTCACTTCACAAAGTCCTGCACGTTTCATTCACATTCTGCATTCTTCACATACGTTCTACATCTTCACTTCACAAAGTCCTGCACGTTTCATTCACATTCTGCATCCTCCACATACGTTCCATGTCTTTCTCACTTCACAAAACCCTCCGCGATCCTCAGAATCACTACTCACATTTCCTCTTTCGGGACCATAGGTCTGTGCCCTACTCCCACCGATATTCTCCGGGATCGTAGACTTGTGTTCTACTCCCTCGAGACCGTAGGTCTGTGCCCTACTCTCACCGATATACTCCGGGATCGTAAACCTGTGTTCTACTCCCTCGGGACTGTAGGTCTGTGCCCCACTCCCACCGATATTCTCCGGGATCGTAGACTTGTGTTCTACTCCCTCGGGACCGTAGGCCTGTGCCCTACTCTTATCGATATACTCTGGGATCGTAGACCTGTGTTCTACTCCCTCGGGACTGTAGGTCTGTGTCCTACTCCCACCGATATTCTCCGGGATCGTATTCTCCGGGATCGTAGACCTATGTTCTACTCCCTCGGGACCGTAGGCCTGTGCCCTACTCCCACCGATATTCGCCGGGATCGTAGACCTGTGTTCTACTCCCTCGGGACCGTAGGCCTGTGCCCTACTCCCGTCGATATTCTCCGGGATCGTAGACATGTGTTCTACTCCCTCGACACCGTAGGCCTGTGCCCTACTCCCGCCGATCTACTCCGGGATCGTAGACCTGTGTTCTACGCCCTCGGGACCGTAGGCCTGTGCCCTACTTTCGCCGATATTCTCCGGGATCGTAGACCTGTGTTCTACTCCCTCGGGACCGTAGACATGTGCCCTACTCCCGCCGATATACTCCGAGATCGTAGACCTCTGTTCTACTCCCTCGGGACCGTAGGTCTGTGCCCTACTCCCACTGATATTCTCCGGGATCGTAGACCTGTGTTCTACTCCCTCGGGACCGTAGGCCTGTGCCCTACCTCTCACCCGAATATTCCCGCGGGATCGTAGACCTGTGTTCTACTCCCTCGGGACCGTAGGCATGTGCCCTACTCCCACCGGTATACCCCACCGATATGCTCCGGGACCGTAGACCTCCGTTACTCCCTCGGGACTGTAGGTCTCCGCCCTACTCCCTTTTCAGCACTAAATCCTAACACGAGTCCGAAATCTACACCCGAAACTCGATAGTTTGAAATTCATCTTCTAATCCCCAGCGGATATTTTTTTTATCACTCATTTCTACGCTTTGTTCTAGGTCTGTTGGCCTAGACTTTTGTATTGGTTCTGTTGATCTTTTCGATCAACACCAATACGCGCGGTGTGCTCGTCCGGCACACCACACCTATTGGGGGTCCATTTGTTGATCTTATTTTTAGCGAGGTCTAGTCTTCCTCTTAGGGTTTAGGATCTAGCCTTAAGAATCTCCCTTAGAACCTTAGAAATGGGACCCGCCTCATTTTAGAAATTCAACCCGCTTCTGTACTCTTTTGTGATTCCGCGTGTGTGGTATCGACTTCTAGCACTTAGAAGGATAAAACCGACATAAGGAAACCCAAAAGGGATTCCTGTAGGATCTTTCTGAGCCTTAGGGTGGCCTTCTGCACAATTTACACTCCCGCGCGCACAAACTTCACAATTCGGAGAGTCGACGCGTCCGATCGCCACAATTTGCATCGCTTGCACTGTTATTTGTCGATGGCTCGAGTAAACCTTTTGAGACGATCGATCGCGGGTCGAAATTATGTGAAATTTGAATTTCGACGCGTTTTTTGACCCGATTGTCAACGACGTCGTCCGAGCGATCCCGGATGACAAAACGG
>JXCR01147350.1:126013-136259 GCA_002079205.1 Phalaenopsis hybrid cultivar
TTGTAGGTCTTTGGGTGTGATTTGGTTTTCCCTGCTAGGCTTGAATTGTCTTGAGAGTTGTGAATGAATCNACTTTCTCGGTCTCAAGCCGAGCGAGCTCCTCCTCCTCCACGCGAGAGAAAGTTGGCTTCTTATTCGTCCTTGCCCGACACTCTCTGCCCGCGGCCTTCCTTCCCGAAACCGCGCCAGCCGCTCTGTGTTGTGGTTTTCCTTTTTTTTGTAGTTTGACTCTGGGAAGCTGGTTCTCTGGTACACTG
Source organism: Phalaenopsis hybrid cultivar (assembly GCA_002079205.1). Taxonomy (NCBI): domain Eukaryota; kingdom Viridiplantae; phylum Streptophyta; class Magnoliopsida; order Asparagales; family Orchidaceae; genus Phalaenopsis; species Phalaenopsis hybrid cultivar. The sequence goes on from JXCR01147350.1 coordinate 126,271, forward strand.
GAATGGCATTTCTTCTCCTCTTCCTGATGCTTTCCTCGTTGCCATTAGTCTCGCCGCTCGGTCAAAGAAACTTCGTTGGCCTCGCCTTCTGTGGGCAGAAAGCGTCTCTTTTCTTTTTGGTCCGATTCAAGTGTCGTCGGTCGAGGGGTGATCTCATTTCTCTTCTCCTCTCTTCTCTGCCTATAAACGGAGTTCCTTTTGAAATTTTTGAGGTTGTTGAAAAAGTTGGCAAGAAGGCGAGAGTAGGAATTTTGGCTGTGAGGAGCTTTGAGAGGGAATTTCTGTAAAAGCACTTCTTTGGGGTGAACTCTTGTGTTGCTGGGCTTTACTTCAGCATTCTTAAGGTACTCTTCTTCCCCCCCTTCTGTGGTGTCTCGTTGCTCTTCGGTTTTCCCTTTGCTGAGCCTTGAGTATAGTTCTGTTGGATATTTCAGCATGCTAGTTCTCTTTACTTTCATATACTTCGAAGTATTCACTCTAGAAGCATGTAAAAAAAATCAAATGTGGGCATGTCCTAAGAGCTAAATTGGGTTATTTGCTTAAACTAAGGAGGCTATGGCATATTAATGGTTCTCGTGGCATGTTTACGTTGGAAACATTTAGGGAGTTAAGGCATGCCTTTGAAATGATTTTTGCTCCTCTTGCAAGCATGATGGGATGAGTATTATAGAGCTTTTCACTTATTTTCGTTTGGAATGAAATATTGGAGAGGTTATTTGGCCTTTCATGCATGCTAGGAAGTTCATTCTACTGTTTTATGCATGTTTGGGGGGGCTTGAGTTTGGGCTTCATGTGGCTTTCCCCAGCTTGAAATGCAGGCTATGAAAAATTTTATTTAATGTGGAAAGCCTTGTATCTTGTTTTGAGAGTTTGGCTTAACTCTTCATGAGGCATCTCCCCTGTTCATACATTTGTTGGAATAATTTCATGATTAGAATGTTTAGACATGCAGGTCATTCATTGGGCTTAAAATGGCTAGAGCTTTAATGTTGTATGGCTCGATTAGCTTGTTTTAATCTTGTTGAGCTCTGACTTTGACTTTTGAGTTTTCGTTGAGCTCAATTTTGGCTTCTTGTTTCTCGTCGAACTCGGATTTGGTTTCTGGTTCTTGTTGAACTTGGTTTTGGCTTGATTTGAAGTCACAGTTTTGGGGTGAAATGGTTGGATCTTTAATGCTTTATGGGAGTCTGGATTTTGATATCATTAGGCTGGGTTTTGGGCTTTAAATGGCTCGGCTTTGGGCTTTTGTTGGTGCTCGGTTTTCATTTCAGGAGTATGGGACGTCGGTTTCTGTGGAAACTTGAGTCTTGGCTTTTATTGAGATGTTAGAGCTCTCTTCCTAGCTTTAAGGGCTCTTGTGTTTTAGCCTTGCTGCACTTTGTTTGGCCTCTACTGGACTTGGATTGGCTCTAGTCGAGGGCTGGCTTTGGCTTTGGTTCTTGGTTGAACTTGGTTTTGCTCTAGATGGGGAGCTGTGTTGGTTTTGTTTAGCCTTGTTGGGCTCGGTTTGGCTCTAGTATGGGCTGTGTTTGCTTTGTTTGGCCTTTGCGGGATTTGGATTGACTCTAAGGTGGGGGCTGTCTTTGCTTGTTTTAGCCTTGTTGAGCTCGGTTTTGGCTTTGTTTCTTGTTGGGCTTGGTTTGGCTTTGATTGGGGCTGTGTTGCTTTGTTCAGTCTTTACCCGAGGAGTGGTTGGGAGATGGCTTTGCTGGCTTTGGTTCCTACTCCTACNTTTCTTGGTCCACCTTGACCAACAAGGCTCTCAGCCACATCTCAACAACTCATAAGTCTATGACCCTATACTTTGTCTCTGCTATTGATCTTGCTACTACAAACATTTTCTTGCTCTTTCAAGAGATCAAGTTGCCCCACCACTAACTTGCAATATTCTGAGGTCGATCTTCTGTCATCTCACAACTCGTCTAATCAGCGTCACAAAAACCTTCAATGTCTACATGTCAATTCTTCCTAAAGATCAATCACTTCCCTGGTTTGCTTTCCATGTATCTTGAAATCTAATACACTGCATGGATCCATGTCCTTTCCTTAGATCATGCATGTAGCTGCTCAACACACTCACTGGAAAAGAGATGTCGGCTCGAGTGTGACACAGATATACCAATCTCTGGTACCTCTCACAATCAATTGTTCTCCTGCTTTTGCACTCAACTTGGTCTTCGGTCAATTGAGGAGACTGCAGGTTTGCACCCCGACATGCATGTTTCTGGAGGAGATCTAGTACATTCCTCTGGGACAAGAACATCCAAAATATTTGCATTGTTCAAGATTCTTCACCTCAAATTCATTGCTCAATCTTACCTTTAGTTGGACAATCTCTGTCTTATCATCACTAGTGACAATGATGTCATCAACATATACATCAAATATATGGTGTGACATTTATGTTGTCGAAAGAACACCATATGATTTGCATTGATCTGTTGATATCTCATACTCACCATAATCTTTTTAAACTTGTTAAACCATGCTCGAGGAGACTGCTTCAAGATATACAATGACTTACTGAGCCTATACACCTTGCCCAATGTCTGGACTATAGTGAATCCTAGTAGTATCTCCATATATACCTCATTCAGTAACTCACTATGAAGAAACACTTTCTTCATATCGAGTTGGTATAATCTCTACCCACTATTCACTACCAAAGAAACCAGTGTCTTCATTGTTATCATCTTTATTACTGGCGTAAATATTTCATCATAGTCAATGTCATATGTCTAACTATACATTTTCTCCACTAGTCATGCTTTGTACTGCTCCATCTTTCCTTCTAGAGTTTGCTTCACGAAAAAGATCCACTTACACCGAACTTCCTTTTTTCTTGTTGATAGTGACACTATCTCTGATGTTCGTTTTTTATAGAGAGCCTTAAGCTCTTCATGCATAGTCGTTTTTCAGTTGGGATTCTCCTTAGCAACCTACCAACACTTGAGTATAGAGATAATATTCAAATATACAATGAATGCTCATTTGCTTTAATATGAAACCAAGTTAATAATGTCATGTTCCAACCCAAAATAATCAGGAGGATATCCCGCTAAAGTTGGGGGGTAGGAGAAGGAGAAATCATATCACCTGGGAGTTTTGAGTCAAAAGTGAATGGGGTAAGTGTATGAAGTGTCGGGGAAGACTGGGACAAAGGACTATGTGACATAAGTGGCACTACAGGCACCGTTGCCTCATTTTGTTTTATTCTCTGTATATACACCCTTAGCTCACTTTCAACCTTAATCCCACTACCTCTAGGTTCACTCTTCTCATTTTCCTGTTCCTCAACTGATTTATCCCACATCACAGAACACGACATCTCTCTCGTGTGTACCACTCTCTCACCATTGCTACTCACCCCCCTTGCGTCATATCTCTAGTGTCTGGCGAGTCACAAAAGGGTGAGATATTCTCCTGGATATAATTTGGTTCAAATTCTTTAAACAACACATCAATGCTCACAAACATTCTCTTCTCTATTGGGCTCTAACAAATATACCTCTTCTGGGTAGCAAAATAACCCACAAACACACATTTTACAGCTCTGGGATCCAACTTCTCCACTGATAGTTTGTTATCCTTCACAAAACACACATCCAAATATCTTCAATGAGAGGATCATACTATTATCTCCTTTCACATATGAGAAGGAAACTTTCAATCTAACAACGCCGAGGGCATCCTGTTGATCAATTGAACAATTATCAAAATTTCTTGCCCTCATAAGTGTTTTGGAACATTCACTGCGATCATCATGATTTGGGTTTCTTTTGAAGGTGTATATTCTTCCTCTTTGTTATTTTATTGTGTCGGTGTGTATGGAAACATTGAGGATGTATCTCTTATGTTAACAAGTATTTCTCAAATGTTTTGTTGGTATACTTTCTCCATCATCAGATCTCAATATATTCACTACTGCGCCATATTGAGTATGTAATGCATTGTGGAAGTCTTTAAAACAATCAAACACATCACTCTTATTTTCCATCAAATATAACCAAGTAACACAAGAAAAAACAATCAATAAATGTAAAAAAATATCGATAATAATTCATAGATTTATATAAAAAATATGTCTACATGAATCTCAAAACAATTAGACGACTCGGGAGACATAAATGAACAACCGATTACAAGACCGATCGCCCGTGGACATTAATGATGAACAACTGCTAGATGACCGATGGATCATAGGCTGACAAGGAACGCATGGAACGAACGATCGGAAAAATCAGATTTTGACAAAGCGCATCATGGAACTGTCCATCAGAATGATGATATGCTTTTTGCTCAAGTCGGTCGCTAGATAATCTTGCTCTGCACTGAAAATTGACTGAGTAAATATGGAACAAACGATCAACAAACATCTCCTGACCGGATGAGTCGATCGGTCTTATTTTATTCAATATTCCTGTAATATACTAAAAGACCCATTTGAAAGGTCAATGATGAGAGGATAAATCTATAATTTAATAAAACCTAGACCCATTCCTATAAATAGGGGTCAATATCATGAATAATGTTACACATTCTTTACTATTTTCAGTGTGATATTCTATACCTTGGGTGTATTGCTCGGGCATTTTTGGATTCAACATTCTTTATGGTGTGTTATGCGTCGAAACATGTCATCAACAAGAAGATGTGCTCATAACAACAACAAGAAAATTCCAATTAGAGGAACATGACAGAAGTAACATGCACTAGGGAGTTCATGAAGGAATTTATTCAGCAAGGTCTGTTAGACCTGAGGACTCAAATGACTAACCACATGTCAGGACAATTCACAGAGGTACTCAAAGAGATAGCTGCCCTAGGGGCGGTCCCAGTTCCAAGAGGAGAATCAACCCAACCAGGGGCACTCAACCCCCCTCATGGGAACCGCTAGCGAGCAATGAAAGAAGAATGATCCACCTGTAGGAGAAGCTTAATGATGTGTTATACCAAAATAACACTGGATCCACCCCTGGGGAGGAGAGGAATCAACCGATGTGAATCGAGGCACTGCGACAGTCGTAAAATGCTTTCTCACTGCAAGTCGCAGGAGCTCACTCCCCGGAGAGGTTTAAAATGCTCGTCCTAGAGCCATATAAAGGACGGTCGGTTCTCAATAACCACCTCGCGTCTTTTGAATATTTCATATGCCTGCTAAAAATCTCTAACGATCTGTAGTGTAAGGTGTTCTTTAAAACGTTGAAATCGTCTGTGCTAAGATGGTTCGACGGGTTACCTGCAGGGGTGATCACCTGTTTTGCAGAGTTCAAAAAGCTCGTTTTATCTCAGTTTGCCGGCACTCAGAGACCCAAAAAGAGCGTCTGATCCTTATAGCATCTGAAACAAGGAGCCGACGAGAGCGACCGATTACAAGACCGATCGTCCATGGACATCATAGGCCTACAAGGAAAACATGGAATGGACGATCGATTACAAGAACGATTACAAGACCGACCGTCCATGGACATCATAGGCCTACAAGGAAAACGTGGAATGGACGATCGAAGAAATCAGACTCTAACAAAGTGCATTAAGGAACTGTCCCTCGGAATGAAGATCAGCTTTTTGCTCAAGTCAGTCACCAGATAATCCTGCCTTGAATTGAAAATTGACAAAGTAAATATGGAATAAATGATTGACAAGCATTTCTCGATTGAATGAATCAATTGGTCTTATTGTATTCAATATTCCCATAAAATACTAGAAGTCATTTCTGAAAGGCCAAAAATGAGAGGGTAAATCTATAATTTTGTAAAATCTGGACCCATTCCTATAAATAGGGGGTCAATATCATGAATAAATGTTACACATTCTCTACTATTTCCTACTGCACTCTTCTTTCAGTGTGAAGTTTTATACCTTGGCTGTGATTTTCATATATTTTTGGATTCAACAATAGAACTTGTAGAATAAGGTCCCCAAACATTAGAATGCTTCAAGAAAAAAAATAATTGAACTCCTACTCCCATAACTGATATAAGCTCTTAGTAGGCTTACCAAACTCACAAGCATCACAAATCAACTTTTGCTTATTTGCCTTTTCTTATAAAGAAGGATACATCCGACTCAATAAATTTAAACAAGAGTGTCTTATGTGTTTGTGATGTAGCAACAACACATCCTTCACGCTCCTCTTGGATTCTCCTACTCCAACACTCTCTACCATAAATGTTAAAGATGAGTTCATTCCCTCTTGGGCCAAGTACCAGAGTTCACTATGCCACGTTCCATCCTCAAGTCTGACCAGCCCCTTTCTCTTGAAAGATCAACCTAATATCAAAAGAAATAACACATTTTAATTGGAGAATAATGACACTAATAGATAAAGTGTTCACTAGAAAAGGAAAATGTAAAATACTCGATAAAGTCATATAATTTGTACCCTTTAATGTACATTTACCAACTACAGACTGTGTTATGATATAACAGTTTGGATGCTCTTTGGTACTGTTAGAGGAGTATTGGAAGAAAACTCTCTAACAGTACTTGTAATATATCGAGATGCACTAAATTCTACTATCTATTCTAATGTTCTTGTGTTAGAAATAGATGAAAGAACATGTGCATCATAAGTACCTTTGTCAGAGTGAGCATAAATGACAACATTACCCTTTGATGACAATTAATTGGAAGCATCCCCAGCCCTATCTCATGTTGCTTGTTGCTTCTTCTTCAACAATCCGGACGCTCATGATTCTCATCAGTAAAAACCATACATGTTTCTCCCTCTTATGTTACCATTAGATCTGCCTCCCTTTTTTCATTTTTTTGACGACCAAGGCCTCCACCATCTCTATGTTCACCTGTCTCTCTCTTCTTAAGTGGCCTAGGACAGGTCTCTCTTAGATGCCCAACTTCACCACAGCTGTAACACTTGCAAGTTTTTCTTTGGACACTTATTATACCTAAGCTTGAGGCAGCCAAAGCTGATCGCACACTCGGAAGTCCCTTCGGCTTAAAGCGTAGCTTCATGTGACATTCTCCTGTATCATTGCAGCAATGAACTCATCTGTGAAGGGATAATCGCCTGAGCTAGGAGGAAAGATCTCCTCTGATTAAAGATTGAGTTTAGATGGGTCAGAAACTGCATAGTCCTCATATGTGCAAAATCTCTCTTTTTTACACTCGTATCGCCACAGCTCGACATCGGTGAAAAGTGATCAAGATCTGCCCACAACCGCTCTAGAGCTATGGCGTATTCTTGAATCGATTTAGCACCCCGTTCTACTGCTTCTATCTCATGCTGAATTTGGAACACCCTCATGTGGTTCTCTTTCCTAACACAAATTCTCTTCAAATTTTCCCAGATGTCCCTCAAAATTCGAATGTCATCTACTGGGAATACAATTGACGGAATTATCGAGTTCAGCAGTTAGGTGTAGAATGCAGATTAAGGTGTCTGTGGTCCTCCGCTTATCCCCCTCAACATTATTAATATTTCGGTCATCCCTGGCTACATATTCCTCTAGTCTCTCCCCTACTAGAACAACCTTGATCCAACGGGATCAACTTAGATACGTGACTGATTCATCAAGCTTCAGATCCACAGGAAGTAGGTCTAACTTCACCTGCATCGGAGCACATGCTGAGATAGTGGCTTCTGTCGAGACATTAGCTCTTTGTATGAGCTTGGCCAAGACCTTCAGATGTTCGGGATTTATCTTCCCCAGAAACTTCAATTCCTTACTTCCCGCACTATCTCCATCTCCTGACAACCTTAATCACAAGAATCCATGCATAGATCACACATATCAAATAACAAATCCTTTGTGTTAGTATGTTGTGATCCTGTCGTTGCCTTTATGGGTCTTGCAAACACGGAGGAATCGAAGATTGAGACTTTGTTGGATGGGTCGCGCACGACAAAGATTTGAACTGGAGTTTCAAAGATCTTTATATGCCACTGCCTCGATCCCGTCATTACTTTCTTAGTTAGCTCTAATTGTGACTATATCGCTGCGATCCCATCACGACCTCTATGGGTAGCTCTCATTTCGGTTGTATCGCGAAGCTCCGAGTCGCGATCGTGTCTTCGTCTAGCTTCGCGAGGACGAAGAGAAAGGAAGTGAAGTTTTTGGTCTTTGTACGCCCGATACCGAGCAATTTCGTCAAGCCGCGATTTCGTCTTCGTTCATCTTCCCGAGGACAAAGAGGAAGGAAGAGATGTCTTGGGTCTCTGTATGCCCGATCCCGACTATCAAGGGTTAGGGCTTTGATACTATGAAGAAAGAATTATTCAAAACTTGCTTTGTACATTCATGACATGGGCTTAAATAGGGTATTTCAATATTTTACAAATAAACCTTTAAACTTCTTCAATATTCCTTTTTATCAATAGGTAATAGTATGGTTCAATTCTCAACACTAATCGTAACTATACCTTTGCTTAACAACTTGGCTAACGGTTAAAAGATTGGCTAGGCCAAAAATCATCTTGATGAATGATTTTAAAAATATTAGCAGTATAAAACTATAATAGTCAAGCATAGAATAAATTGATAATTTAAAGTGTAATAGTTATAATGGATAATTATTGTGTCATTTAAGCCTATTAAAGATTAATCAATATATTAACTAATTTAAGTTATAATTTACATGCATTAACTAATGTAAGCCTAGAATATTTCCTAAATACATAAATAATTAGAACTCAAGAGTTAATTATTCATTTAAATCAAATAAGGTATAAGTAGGGCTTTGTTAAGATAATTGAGTTATTAAAATTATTAAATTTTGTAGTATAAGATCATGAAATCAAGTATAGGATAAATAGCTCAATAAGTTAATTAATGATGTTAATAGGTAATTAATGAGTCATTTAATCTAATTAAAGATTAATCAAGATTTTAACTAAGTTTATTAATATATATCTACAATAACTATTATAAAATTTTTATAATTCATAAATTCATAATTACCTAAACTATAATTTGTTATTCCTTTATGTTAATTGAGATTTTATTAGGGTTTAACAAGATAATTAAGTAGTATAACTATTAAGTTATAATAATTAGTCATACGATTATTAATTAATGCTTTAATAACTTTATAAAATAAAATTATCATGATCTTTGCTTCTAATTAAGGTAGTCTTGGCATACTTAAAGGAACTTAACTAACTTCTATTAGTCAATGTTTAAATGCTATTTACTAAGATAAGTTTTACCTAATTATAAATTATGACACCATGATGGGCTAAGCAAATTAGTTCAATTTAAAAGAAACAAAACAATATTCTCAACCTATCTTTTTAACTATAACAACAACAACAACAACAAAGCCTTAATCCCACTACGTAGGGTCGGCTACATGAATCATTTTTCTCCATTGNGAACAACAATTTGTTCGATCTTATATATAATCACTATAGTTATGTGATCAAGTGGTAATGTAATTTTGTATTGCATAATAATGATGCATGTTTGAATCCAATGCCCTTTTTAAGCGTCAATTTTGAGTGAAATATGAGTCGAACACGAGCGAGATTACATAAACCAAGCTGAATACGAACACAATCTTTACGAGCAATTAGGGCAAGTTGCCCTACTAAAGCTTTATCTAAAGCTTCTACGGGAGGAAGCATATCTAAAGCTCAATGTTGAATCACACCAAACATTATTATGATGAGCAATGATTTCTACCCCACCGACAATGGAATAAATTTTTATTAAGACTTTAATGAAATTGTATTAATACCTCACATTATTTTATTTCATAATCGGATTAAAAAAAAAAATTCAATAAAAAAACAAAAAAAAGGAATTATTTATATAAATACCACATTATTCTTATTTACTAATAAATATTTAATATCAAAATTGTAATATTTATTTATTTAACACCCAAAATCCTTAAATCATATAATCAAATAAAATATTATTTCCACATTTTGGGGTTAATATGTTATATTCAATATTTTGAGGAAGGGATTGATACGTAAAAACTCCGACACTTTAATATCCCAATCACATCAATATATATATATA
>JXCR01147350.1:137391-156226 GCA_002079205.1 Phalaenopsis hybrid cultivar
CAGAATCGTAGTAATCAAAGGCTACGCTTGCTTCTCCTGATTCTTCTGGCTCTTCTTGGTACTTATTCTTCCTTTCTGGGGTTCCTCTTGAAATGACTGTCTTTGTGAGCTCTTCTTGATACTTATTCTTCCTGTCTGGGCAGTTCCTCTTGAAATGACCGTCTTTGTGACAAATGATAGCACTTCAAAGATCCTCTTGATGACTGAATTCCTGCCATCCTTGCTTGACCTTGATCTGTGCTGACCATTTCTCAAATCTTTCATGTTCAATCTTCCTTTGACAATAAGACTGTCTCCGCTGACTTCCTTGTCCCTGTCATGCTTCCTCTGAAGTTCTTTTGGCTCTAATCAGAGATTGGACCTCCTCTAGAGTAATAGTCTGCACCCTTCCATAGAACATCACATCCTTGAAATGCTCGTAGCTCTTAGGAATAGAGTTTAGCAACAGCAGTGCCTTGTCGCATCCTTGAAATGCTCGTAGCTCTTAGGAATAGAGTTTAGCAACAGTAGTGCTTTGTCCTCACCGTCCATCTTGACATCAATGTTCTCGAGGTCGTCGATGATCTTGTTGAACTCGTCGATCTGCTCTATCCATCTTGATGTCGATGTTCTCGAGGTCGTCGATGACCTTGTTGAACTCGTCGATCTGCTCTGAGACGGATTTGTCTTCATGCATTTTGAAGGAGTATAGGTCCTGCTTTAGAAAGAGCCTATTAGCAAGAGACTTTGTCAGGTAGAGTACCTCGAGTTTGGCCCAAAGAGCACTTCAAAAAGAGCCTATTAGCCAGAGACTTTGTCAGGTAGGGTACCTCGAGTTTGGCCCAAAGTGCTTTTCAAAAAGTGCCTATTAGCCAGAGACTTTGTCAGGTAGAGTACCTCGAGTTTGGCCCAAAGTGCTTGAGCCGTTGTCTCCCNCACACATCCAAATATCTTCAATGAAAGGATCTCACTATTATCTCCTTTCACATATGAGAAGGAAACTTTCAATCTAACAACGCCGAGGGCATCCTGTTGATCAATTGAACAATTATCAAAATTTCTTGCCCTCATGAGTGTTTTGGAACATTCATTGCGATCATCACGCTTTGGGCTTCTTTTGAAGGTGTATATTCTTCCTCTTCTATTTTATTTTGTGTCGGTGTGTATGAAGATATTGAAGATGTATCTCTTATGTTAACAAGTATTTCTCAAATGTTTTGTTGGTATATTTTGTCCACCATCAGATCTCAATATATTCACTACTGCGCCATATTGAGTATGTAATGCATCGTGGAAGTCTTTAAAATAATCAAACACATCACTCTTATTTTCCATCAAATATAACCAAGTAACAAAAAAAAAAAAACAATCAATAAATGTCACAAAATATCGATAATCATTCATAGATTTATATAAAAAATATCTCTGCATGAATCTTGAAACAATCAGACGACCCGGGAGACATAAATGAGCGATCGATTACAAGACCGATCGCCCGTGGACATTAATGACGAACAACTGCCAGACGACCGATGGATCATAGGATGACAAGGAATGCATAGAGCGAATGTCGGCACTATTTTTGGTGTGGGGTTTGCCCGTAAGAAGCTGTTGGTCATCAGAATTGAAATTCCGTTGCCCGCTTCGGAAGGACGCTTTAAAAAATTTTATTTTTGAAAAAGATGAAGTCAAATTGACCCCATNCGATCGAAAAAATCAGATTTTGATAGTCATTTTAATTTACATATAGATTTAAATTTAAAATCAAATATGAAAATGAAATTGACCCCATATTTTTAATAGTTTAAATGAAATAGCGCTTTACCTCAAACCCTGTATCTATCCCGAGGAATAAACACAAGACTTGAGGATGAGACCCGATCAAATAAACTAAGAAATACATGACGTCCGTTTGGTCTGCGAAATCGTTTTATTTGCCGACAAATTCTCCTAATTAATATGAAAAATTAAATAGGATTTATTTTAAGCTGAGTTTGAAAAAGCTTTCTATAAGGGCAAACCCTTATAGTTAATTACATCTTAAATGACCGAAGTCACTTAAGAATACTCTCGATAAAAATCAGGAAAGGTTGTCTTCGAGGACTTCAAAAGGATGTGACTTTTCAACGAAATCGGACAAGGATGTGTGAAAGAGGAATGGTTCAAACTTGGAACATTTATTGTAGAATTCAAATGAGGAAGAACTAGGGGATGCCACAGATCCGAAGGAGAACCTCGGTGACTTCCCAGTCTATCCTATGGTTTGGCTTCAGTTTCGAGGAGAAATGTTCAAGTGTTTTATCCTGCCAATTTTATTTAATTATGGCTTATATTCGTATGAAACGATCATACAAGCAGCCTAAAAGATCTGAGGATTTAGGCCATGACGGACGACAACCTCGAAATCCTAAAACTAGTTAGGGTTTAGATCGTACAACAGAGCTATACGAATACCTAACAAAAAGTAGAGGATTTATGTTGCGCTAGGCGAACAACTTCGAAATCCTATGGATTGTTGTTTTAATTTCAATGAAAGAAATTGTTTAGCTGGGGAAGACATGTTCTGTTGTTGAAGATGGTCATGCTGCCCACTGCGCTAGTTCCAAGCTCCTTGTCGTGACAAGTTTAAGTTTTATAGGGTGTCAGGTTATAATATCAAATCCAGCGGCCATATAGTTGTAGTTCTTCAAATATTTTATGGATAACATGTTGAAGTTGTACAGTGTATGACATAACAGTAGGGTATGTAGCACATGACAAACAATAGAATATGCAATAAAGAAAGCAATGCAGCATGCGGTGTAAAGAAAAGTAAAAGGTACAGCAGAAAAGTGATTATAAGAGAATAACATGCTATAAATATAAAACAAACCTGTATATCTGGGAGGTCCGCGGTTCCTTAGGTGTAATTGATGCAACAGGTACAAACAATAAAACTTGAGAAATTTGGCTGAAATGCTTTATATAAATGAAAACAAAGAAACATCGTCCAGAAATCTCGAGAAAGATCGTCAAAAGACTCACGACAAGAGAAATGTGTGAAAATCGACGAATCGATAAATCGCTTAAAATCATAGAAAACACGAGAAAATCCCGAAAAGAGACCACGAGTGCTTTGTCCAAAAAATTCGATAATACATATGAAAAAGTTCAAAAAGAGGGGACTGCAAGCACTCGGGTCGGGGCTAGACTCAACTATATATTAGTACTCGAGGGTCGTGGAAGACTACTCGATCACCCGGATGTATAAAATCTGCCACTCAACTAGAAGGGTGTCATATCGAACCTAACTCAGGAGGGTATTCCTTAGCTTAAACATGTGATCAACATGTGGACAACCAATGTTTAAAATGTATTTGAAATTTATGTTTTCAGTATGCACATAAGTTTCAAACATGCAAAAAGTTGGCTGTATCAAATTTGTTTGTAGCAAAAAAAATGTATTTTTGTTTTAGAAAAAGGTGTGTATATTCTTATCAAAATTTTTTTTATCAATTTTGAAAAATAATTGTCCACGAGTCGATCGCGCTGTCGGCATAAGACTACCAACAACCTAAGAAGGTTCGGGTCAACTCCTGCTAGTCTTGTGTCGGTGAATGATACTGTCATCTTACAACTCACCGGGTTCTTGAATCGGATCCTGATGGGTTCCTGAATCGGATACTGATGCCGTAGGATGACATATCATTCTGCTCTATCTCCGGTGTGCCTTTGTCATCATCGCCCTAAGCCCCAAAACAAAACCGACCTACTTGCGACCTTGCTTGATTGTTTCACGTATAACAAAAGACTATACGTGGACACTTATGTATTAGACATAAGCATCAAAAGCCGAACCAAGAAGTAAGGAAAAAAAAACAAAAATGAAGTGAGAGAGAGGAGAGACTGATTCACCTAAACATCGAAAAGAACGAAAGATGAATTAACTCTCAAAACTCGTGACGAAAAGACCTAAAAAGGAAAGTCCGAAGATCCTTGAATCAATCCGGAAGGGTATCATTTTCTCACATTTTCATAAGTGGATCAACCCAAGTCAAAATGACCTCCTAACGCCGGTATCCAAACCCCAAAGATATCTTTTATGAAATCAATTCGTCTCAATCAAGTATTCTCTCGAAATAAAATTCGAAAATCTCCCAAACTTCACAATTTAAATGAAAGGATTATAACCCTAGGACAACGACCACGTATACTTCCAAAAATCATGTCAACATTAAAGCTATTCAATTCCAGACTTAATGAAAATCTCCTCGTATCAAATAAGCATGAAATCTTCCGGCTAAAACCACATAGAAGCTCGCGGCCGGGCTTCAACAAATAGATGAACAATAGCTAAGGCTCTCGACCAAAGCAACAAAAGGGCAACTGCTAAAGCCCACGACTAAAGACAACCCAAGGAACAACAAGTAAGGCTCACGGTTGAGGCAAACCTACTCAATTATAAGAAGATATTTGATATACATAAGAGAGTACAAGATATAATCCTCATTTTGGAATAACAGATTTGATCCATCAACAATCATTCAAATAGTTCAAGCCCAACAAGAAAGACTAAATCACACCAAACAACCTCCAGTAGGTCTCGCGGGTAAGGACTGCAAGATGAGCAAATCTCAATGGTGAGCTCACGGGTAAGACCAAAGGGGGAGGCTAACTCACCCACATCACAAACCTACAGCTAGGAACCAAGCAAATATCAAAACTGCAGCCTTATAAACTTCCAAACCAATTCATTAAAACCAGCTAACAATTCTCGAATAAGGACAACACAGTACGCCAAAACAGACTCTCGGGTAGGAGCTAAGGCCAACAAAAATCAAAACCCAAGATACTTCTCGGATAGGGGCAGGACAAGGCAAAACCGAGCTCCCAGCCAGAGTCAAACCGAGCCACAGCCGAGGTCCAAACCCAGGCCACAACTAAGACTAGAAAACATCTCTATGCCCTCAAGATATCAAAATATAGGACTACTATATGTTTCAAACAAGAATAGTTATGGAACTCCTCCAAATCAAAATAAATTCCTCCACAACATGTGTATTTAAGTCAAAAACACTCACAAGATACAAAAACCGAGCTCAACAGGGGCCAAAGCCAAACCAAATGACCTACCAACAAGCTCACGGGTAGGAATAAGAACAAACCAAATCAAGCTCCCAAGCTACATCTCGGGTAGGAGTAGAACCAGACAAAAAATCGAGCCCCAAATAGGGGTTAAAGCGAATAAAATTAAACCCTCCCACAGCTCTTGAGCAGGGGCAGGAACAAACACCCAAAATAGGCTCTCGGGTAGGAGCTAAAACAAGCAAACCGAGCTCTAAAATCAAACCAAAATAAATCCCTCAAGGTCAACGAGTAAAGCTCACATACCCAAGACAAGCTCTCAATCCAGAGCCCAGCTTCCAATCCTTCCAAGGTGAAAATTGAGCCCCTAAAGAGATCAAATCAAAGCTTTAAAGGCTAATCAAATGCAGTATATGATTACATATCCAAACCCAGTCATTTTTAGGCAAACCAAAAACCAACAAGGGCCAAAACGAAACTTTCAAAGATAGTAAAAGAGCTTCAATAACTCAATGAAAGTCAAGACCCAAAAACCGAGCCATTCAAGGCCAAAGAACAATCCACATGCCTTTAAAACATCAGTATATAGAGCCAAAATAGGTTTTAAACTATAACAGTGTCATGGAAAGTATTTTTAGGCCACCAATATAATCGTTCTAAGCATGAATCAACTTCCCTCAAGCATCCAAGCATGAAAGATGTCTCCCCCCTCGAGGAGCCAAATCAAATTATTTAAGCAAACTATAGAACCGTTTCCTAAATCAAAGTGAACTTAGCATGCATTTTTAAGCCAAAAAGGAATTTAAGATGCTAAAACCGAGCCTTCCACATTCGTGAAAGACCAAATAAAACCTTCCAATGTATCATGCTAGATAAGAATAAATGAAAAGCTTCATGATACATGTCCTAACATGCTTGCAAAAGGAGCTCACATTGTCTCAAAGCTACGTTTCAACCCTCTTAATTGCTTCCAATAGAAATATAGTGCAATAAATAGAAACATGCCATAATTTCACCACTTTAAGCAAGCAATCAAGTCTAACTCTTAGAACGTGCTCACATTTCCATTTCTAGATGTTTGAGTACCAAGTATTTCAAAAACATAAGTGTAATATCACGCAAGCATGCTGTATCGTCCACTGCACCAAGTTAAGGGGTTCGACAGAGAGAAAACTGATGAAAGACAAGACACAGATGGGGGAGAAAGTACCTCCCTGAAGCAAAGAAAATCCACACAGAAATTTTCAAAACACTCCCCCACTTCAATCTTTCCTCCAACAGTAAGAGGAAACCAACTCAAGTACAACATGCTAAAGAAGTAAGTAAGAAAAGAAAATGACAAAGTTTTCCCCCCTCAGAGATTTTCGGCCCTTGAAACGCACTAACGAAAGCCTCATATAGACTAGAGAACAGGAGAAGGAATGATTAGGAGATCATATACGATTCGAAGGATCGAGAAGAGCAGACGCCTCCATACGAGCATGCGAGAGGTAGAGGATGAGATATGATAAGGGATGGGTCGCGGGATCGTCCCGCGTGTGCGAGAACGAGATTAAGCTCAGGATTATCAAACCGTGGGCATTGTCCAGTATGCCGATCTTCTCCTTCTCGGTCATTTCGGCCGGCAATGCCGCCGACCCTTGCAAGGCTTCTACCGCACCCTGCTGAACTAATAGAACTCTTATCTTTACTCTCCATAGGCCGAAGTCGTTCTTCCCGTTGAATTTCTCATTGTCGAATTTGGCGGAACTCATTGTCGTGGCTAGGATTTATTCTAATGAATTCTACCTGTTGCCCTTCCAAGAACTAGACTGAAATCACCAAAATGTTGTACTATTGTATAACAACCAAAAGTTTTTAGCCTAAACCTGCCTTTTAACATCTTGCTGTCCAAGAAATTCTCACCAAATTTCTTACATTCTCCCCGTGAACTCCACTACCTTCGCCAACCGAACAGAGAGCTAGGATCCCTTATGGCAGAGATCACACCTGTTCACCGGAGAAAACTTCATGTTCTGTGCTTGCGCCTCCTTCCCGCAGGCACTCCTCTGCGTCCAGCGGAACAAATCAGGAATTCCTCCTCTGCCTCTCGTACTAGAATAACTGCCTCTCCAGAGCCGTCGCGCCTCGCCAAACTGCTCAGGTTCTCCTGCTTCGCGAACTCCCGAACAGGGAACCCCCTGAACCCTTCTCTGCGGGATTTTCGCCTCTTCCCTCTGGCCGAGCTGTTCGCAAAACCAAACTTTTGCTCCGAAATGCTCTGCTGGCAGCCTTGTCGCAAATTTTCGGCCCTCGCGGACTTTTCCTCCTCTATCTCGACGAACCGCACAACATGCGGTGCGAGTCCAGTTGATCAAAGCTTCCACTGCTCACTGAATCTGTCGCGATTCGGCTGCCTGCGACGCGATCCACTTGCTCCTCTGTTCGTGAATGCCGAACTCCTCTTCTTCGTCGCTGGCCGCAGACACCTTTACGCGGGCACCTTTAGCCAAGAAGTATGGATCTTCCCACAAACGTCGCCAATTGTTGTGAGATATGTACTTCCTGACATAGAAATGAGACGCAAATAACACAAACAAATACAGATCGTTTACGTGGTTCGATCTTACTGGATTTACGTCCACGGGAGGGAATCAATCAAATAGTTCACTAAGACAAAAGAAATGGAGAATACATAGCTTATACATAGAGACGAACTCTCATCTTCCTTCTATGACCTCCCTCTCAAGCAACACCTTGATACAAGGCCTCAAGATGCACTCATCTTCCTTCTGTGGTCTCCCTCTCAAGCGATACCTTGATACAAGACCTCAATATGCTATCCTCCTCTCTAGCTCTCTAGCTATTCTCTCCTACTTTGTGGTAGCTTAAGATCTCTTCCCTCGCTCTCCTAAGCCTCACACTCTCTCTATTTATAGAAGCAAGAGAGTGGTAGGTGGGAGGTAGGTGGGAGGAAGGTGAGCGGTAGGTGAGATGTGTTAGGTGAGCGGTACCACATTACAAAAGTGTCATTTTACCTTAGTTCAATAATTGGGGGTCAAAATAACAGTACATTTACCAATTACAGACTATGTTATGGTATAACAGTTTGGATGCTCTTTGGTACTTTTAGGGGAGTATTGGAAGAAAACTCTCTAACAGTACTTGTAATATATCGAGATGCACTAAATTCTACTATCTATTCTAATGTTCTTGTGTTAGAAATAGATGAAAGAATATGTGCATCATAAGTACCTTTGTCAGAGTGAGCATAGACGACAACATTACTCTTTGATGACAATTAATTGGAAGCATCCTCAACCCTATCTCATGTTGTTTGTTGCTTCTTCTTCAACAACTCCAGACGCTCATGATTCTCATCGGTAAAAACCATACATGTTTCTCCCTCTTCTGTTACCATTAGATCTGCCTCCCTTTTTTCATTTTTTTGACGACCACGGCCTCCACCATTTCTATGTTCACCTGTCTCTCTCTTCTTAAGTGGCCTAGGACAGTTCTCGCTCAGATGCCCAACTGCACCACATCTGTAATACTTGCAAGTTTTCCTTTGGGTACTTATTATACCTAAGCTCGAGACAACCAAAGTTGATCCTGCACCCGGAAGTCCCTTCGGCTTAAAGCGTAGCTTCATGTGACATTCTCCTGTATCATCGCAGCAATGAACTCATCTGTGAAGGGATAATCACCTTAGCTAGGAGGAAAGATCTCCCCTGATTAAAGATTGAGTTTAGATGTGTCAGAAACTGCATAGTTCTCATCTGTGCAAAATCTCTCTCTTTTACACTCGTATTGCCATAGCTCGACATCGGTGAAAAGTGATCAAGATCTGCCCACAACCGCTCTAGAGCTATGGCGTATTCTTGAATCGATTTAGCACCCCGTTCTACTGCTTCTATCTCATGCTGAATTTGGAACACCCTCATGTGATTCTCTTTCCTAACACAAATTCTCTTCAAATTTGCTTAGATGTCCGTCAACATTCGAATTTCATCTACTGGGGATACAATTTACGGAATTATCGAGTTCAATAGTTAGGTGTAGAATGCAGATTAAGGTGTGTGTGGTCCTCCGCTTATCCCCCTCAACATTATTAATCTTTCGGTCATCCCTGGCTAGATATTCCTCTAGTCTCTCCCCTACTAGAACAACCTTGTTCCAACGAGATCAGCTTAGATATGTGGCCGATTCATCAAGCTTCAGATCCACAGGAAGTAGGTCTAACATTAGCTCTTTGTATGAGCTTGGCCAAGACCTTCAGAACTTCGGGATTTATCTTCTCTAGAAACTCCAATTCTTTACTTCACGCACTATCTCCATCTCCTGACAAACTTAATCACAAGAATCCATGCATAGATCACACATCAAATAACAAATCCTTTGTGTTTGTATGTTGTGATCCTGTCGTTGCCTTCTTGGGTCTTGCAAACACAGAGGAATTGAAGATTGAGACTCAGTTGGATGGGTCGCGCACGACAAAGGTTTGAACTGGAGTTTCGAAGATCTTTATCTGCCACTGCCTCGATCCCGTCATTACTTTCTTAGTTAGCTCTAATTGTGACTATATCGCTGCGATCCCATCACGACCTCCTTGGGTAGCTCTCATTTCGACTGTATCGCAAAGCTCCGAGTTGCGATCGTGTCTTTGTCTAGCTTCGCGAGGACGAAGAGAAAGGAAGTGAAGTTTTTGGTCTTTGTACGCCCGATACCGAGCAATTCCGTCAAGCTGCGATTTCTCCTTCGTCCATCTTCCCGAGGACAAAGAGGAAGGAAGAGATGTCTTGGGTCTCTGTATGCCCGATCCCGACTATCAAGGGTTAGGGCTTTGATACTATGAAGAAAGAATTATTCAAAACTTGCTTTGTACATTCATGACATGGGCTTAAATAGAGTATTTCAATATTTTATAAATAAAGCCTTAGACTTCTTCAATATTCCTTTTTTATCAATAGGTGATAGTATGGTTCAATTCTCAACACTAATCGTAACTATACCTTTGCTTAACAACTTGGCTAAACGGTTAAAAGATTGGCTCGGCCAAAAATCATCCCAATGAATGATTTTAAAAATATTAGCAGTATAAAACTATAATAGTCAAGCATAGAATAAATTGATAATTTAAAGTGTAATAGCTATAATGGATAATTATTGTGTCATTTAAGCCTATTAAAGATTAATCAATATTTTAACTAATTTAAGTTATAATTTACACGCATTAACTAATGTAAGCCTAGAATATTTCCTAAATACATAAATAATTAGAACTCAAGAGTTCATTATTCATTTAAATCAAATAAGGTATAAGTAGAGCTTTATTAAGATAATTGAGTTATTAAAATTATTAAATTTTGTAGTATAAGATCATGAAATCAAGTATAGGATAAATANGTTGACCCAATTAAATGTGGCATTTGGTGTAGGAGATCATGAGGAACAACTTTTATGAAGGGTGAAAGTCATTTTGANGAATTCGACCACAACCCAATTCAGGTGTTGGTTAAGGGCTATGGTAGAGGCTCTGTGGAGAGGTAATTTGATGGGGCTTTAGCTTCTTTCANCGCAGAGCTATACAAATGCCTAAAGAAAAAGGTGGAAGATTTATGTTGCGTTAGGCAAACAACCTCGAAAACCTATGGATTGTTGTTTAATTTCTAGGAAAATGAAAGGTTTTACAAACAACCTCGAAAACCTATGGATTGTTGTTTAATTTCTAGGAAAAAGAAAAGGTTTTGCTAGGAAGATGCGTTCTGCTGTTGAAGATGGTCGTGCTGCCCACTGCGCTAGCTCTAAGCTCCTCGACGTGACGAGTTTAAGTTTTCTAGGGTGTCCGGTTATAGTATCAAATCAAACGGCCCTATGGTTGTAGTCCTCTAAACATCCTATGTAAAAAGGGTAAACATGTTTAAAGTTATAAAATATAAAGCGTGCCATATAGGAATGAACAGTAACATGCAAGTGAAACAGTAGTAGGCAGAAACAGGAGCAATACAACATGCTATACATGAAAGACAGTAGCAGGTAGAAATATGACAAGTGTAACATGCTATACAGGGAGAATAGTAACAAGTAGAAACAGGACAAGTGTAACATGCTATACAGGAAGAACAACAGGTAGAAACAAGAAAATTAAATGCTGTAAAATGTAAAGCAAACCTGTACGCCTGTGAGATCCGCTGTCCCTTAAGTATAGCAAACCTAAATGCATAAAAAAAACAAAGTCTGGAAGAAAACGTCATCCAGGAAATCCGAGGAAAACCGAAAAAACTCGAGAGACTCGACGAAAAAGAGTCAAGTGAAAGAAAATCCTCAAAAACTCCTGGGGGAAATCACGAAAGAAAAGAAAAGTACACGAGTGTCTCGTCCCAAAACTTCGATAAAACAAAAAGAAAATTCGGATGAGGGGGACCGCAAGCACTCGNTTATCTAAAACACCTAAAAGGAGAATAGATCAGCTCTCAAAACTCGTGTCGAAAAAACCCAGAAAAGTAGGGCCCGAGGTCTTTCCTGACAAACACAAAATATTCCTTCGCGCTGATTCTCCAAACCTCAAGAACGTAGGATTAATCAAATCAACCAAGTACTCTCCCAAAATGAGATTTTAAAATTTTCCGTACTTCGAAAGAAAATAAACGCGGGGAAACCACCGTCAATATTTCCAAACTCATACTAAATTAAAATTCTTCCAACTTTCAGATTAATAGATAGCCTCATACACCGAATAAGCACAAAATCTTCCCATAAAACCAAATAAACACTCACGGCCAGGGTCAACAGAGAAGGGGAAACAGCCCACAAGGCTCTCGGCCAAGGCAAGGAACAAGGTCAAAAGAGGTTCACAGTTAAAACAAGGGACAACTGCCAAGACCCACAACCAAAGGCAACCCAAAGCACAAGCAAGGCTCACGACCACAGCAACCCAAGGCACAGAGAGGCTCACGGCTTAAGGCAGCAAAGAGCAGCTGCTAAAGTCCACATCCAAAGCACAAGGGGGGCTCACGACCAAAGCCAACAAAAGGACCACCAAAGGCAACTATGCCTCCCTGACTAAATGAATGGGTAACTAAAATAAATATGATTTTCTTTTTGGATGACAAACTTGATTCATCCACAACTCCCAAGTCATCCCAAGCTTAGTAGAGAAAGCCAAATCAATCTCATCAACAATGGACCTCACGGGTAAGGAGTAAGAACCAAAGCCCGCAAAGCCACATCCCAATTGCTCCTCGGGTAAAGGCTGAACCAAGCAACACAGCCCTCAACAAGAAATTAGATCAAGCCCAAAAAGGGTAAAACGAGCCAACANTTGAAGACCGAACCGAGCAGCCTTTTTTTAGTTTCCTTTCTAATTTTAGCCAATTTCTTCCTTTACTTTCATTCATTTCCAATCCTTTCCTATAAATGTGTTGTATTAGGGTTTAGAAGGGAGTTTTTTTGCATGAGTTTGTTTAGGACAACCACTGGCATCTANATATCTTCTTTATTAAGTATTTTGACATAAAATTTCCTTAAAAGTTTTTATATATATATACATTACTATAATAAAAAAATGACTGAATCGAGAATTTTGATTCCTAAACATGCATATGAAAACTAAATTTTGTTTAATGTATATTTGTAGGTTGGGACAACATCTTCTGCTGCAGTTGATCCTTTATCTGCTCTAGGGAAGATAGTTACGGTAATCCACATGCTGATTTGGTTTCTTCCTCCTTTGCATGCTAAAACACATGCTAATTCTGTTTTATGTAAATTTTTTTGTCTTTAATTTTAACCATATTAACTTTTTTTTTTTTTCCTCCATTCTTGTTAATTGATTTATCCTCCCTTTTTTGGCTTATTCTGCCGTCTGTTATGAATGTCTGCATCACTTTTAAGTCTATTTTCCAGTGGCTTTTGTATTAATATGTATTTACTGCATAATCTCTTTAGAAAAATAATTTCATTGAATGCTTCTTATCTATTATATAAATTTTGCTTTTGATTTCTACAACACACAACTTGGCTTGTACTGACTTTTGTATTTTCCAACCTTTAGATTTATATATTTTACCATCATTTGTCTTCTTAATGATATTGTTTAAATACACATTGTGATGCAGAAGCGTCTCCCGTAATGCGTCTCCCTATTACGAGTAGAATGCGGGAGCAAACCGTGGCTCCCACGGTCGCTTGAAGACCGAACCGAGCAGNTCTCCAACAGAGCCAAGTTCAAAGACTCGGCAGAGAGGAAAACCGAGAAGAAACAGGGCACCGAAGAAAGGGGGGAAGAGAGGGGTACCTCAAGAATGCTAAAGCACAGCAGCACAAGAAACCACCTCAAAGAAATGCTCTCCCAGAAATCTCCTTTCCTCTCCTCTAAAAAAAACTTTTCTCAACAACCTCAAAAATTTCAAAAGGAACTGTGTATATAGGCAGAGAATAGAGAGGAGAGAAAAAAGACCACCCTCAACAGTCCACAGCATTCGAATCGGGCCAAAAAAGAAAAGAATACGCTCCCTGCTCACAGAAGGCGAAGCCAACGACATCTCTCGGACCGAGCGGCGAGAGCAATGGCAGCGAGGGAAGCATCGGGAAGAGGAGGAGAAATGTCATTCCAGTCCACAACACTCGAATCGAGCTTAAATGTGTTGTATTAGGGTTTAGAAGGGAGTTTTTTTGCATGAGTTTGTTTAGGACAACCACTGGCATCTATTTTCTCCTGTCCGAGGGATTGGGTGGTGCTTCAATTATATTTCTCTCCCGAAGTGGTGGTTATCTTACCCTATCCTTTCCGCATCCTCCCAAATCGCTCACAGCTGCCCCTTTCTTGTTGTAACTGTCTGGAACAACCTTTTTTTGGTTGTTTTCTACAGTTAATGCTTTACAGCCTCCCTTCCCCGCCTCGTTGCCATCCTGCATTGCCGCATCCATCCTTCTCCAACCTTCTCGCATCACTCTCAGTAGCCAACCTATTGTGGTAAACGACGACAATAAAGTGAAAAATTGGAACGAGAAAATTCGTAAACAGAAAAAACACACAAATTTACGTGGTTCAACAATTTTGCTTACGTTCACGGAGTTACAGAGGATTTTATTACTTTGAGGAATTACACCGTCGTCGATCGCCTCGACGATTACAAGAAACAACTTCCCTCTCCCTCTCTCTATGATCACCTACTCTCTCTATCTNCAAACAGAAAAAACACACAAATTTACGTGGTTCAACAATTTTGCTTACGTTCACGGAGTTGCAGAGGATTTTATTACTTTGAGGAATTACATCGTTGTCGATCGCCTCGACGATTACAAGAAACAACTTCCCTCTCCCTCTCTCTATGATCACCTACTCTCTCTATCTCTCTTCCCGAGAGAGCAACATCCGAAGGACTAGGAAGCACTGCCTTGTGATACCATCTTCTCGTGAGCCGCACAGTAGGAGAGCACTAAGGGTGCAACAACCCTGCGATACTTGTTCTCGTTCTGCCGCGAGCCAACGCCGAAGAAGAACACAAGGGGAGTCGTAGACGTGTGATTCTTTCTTCACCCGTAAACCAACACAAAAGAAAAATGAGGGAGAGCAGGAAACAAGAATTTTTCTTACTATTTTTCTCCATTTCTTCTTCTGCAAGCATTTAATGGTGGCGGGACCTACCAAGGCAAAAGAAGCAGGATTTCTTTTGGCGGGAGGCGGGGACAGTTGAAGAAAAGGATGATGCAACCATCGGATGATACAACCAGTGGATGATGCATCATATGTACCAGTCTCCAAGTGGGATATTTGTTAAATATGTGGAGACAGGTCCATGTGAGGAAAAAAAAAGCAACTGTTCCCGCCTTCTGCCATAAGTAATTTCGCTTCTTTTGCCTTGGTAGGTCCCANCGAGGAAAAAAAAGCAACTGTTCCCGCCTTCTGCCATAAGTAATTTTGCTTCTTTTGCCTTGGTAGGTCCCACCACCATTAAATGCTTGCAGAAGAAGAATTGGAGAAAAAATTGTAAGAAAAATTATTGCTTCCTGTCTCCCTCGTTTTTCTTCTGCGTTGGTTTACCGGTTAAGGAAGCATCGCACGGCTACGACTCCCCTTGTGTTCTTCAACGTTGGTTCACGACAGAAGAAGAAGAAGTATCGCAAGGCTGCTGCACCCCTTAGTGCTCTCTTGCTGTGCGGCTCACGGGAAGATGGTATCGCAAGGCAGCACTTCCTAGTTCTTCGGCTGTTGCTCTCTCGAGTAGAGAGATAAAGAGAGTAGGTGATCAGAGAGAGAGGGAAAGGGAAATTGNTATCGCAAGGCTGCTGCACCCCTTAGTGCTCTCTTACTGTGCGGCTCACGGGAAGATGGTATCGCAAGGCAGCACTTCCTAGTCCTTCGGCTGTTGCTCTCTCGAGTAGAGAGATAAAGAGAGTAGGTGATCAGAGAGAGAGGGAAAGGGAAATTGTTTCTTGTAATCGTCGAGGTGATCGACGGCGGTATAATTCCTCAATGTAATAAAATTCTCTGTAACTCCGTGGATGTAGGCAAAATTGTCGAACCACGTAAAGCTATGCATTCTTTACTGTTTGTGAATTTTCTCGTTTTATTGCCATCGTTTGCCACAACACAACCCACATTGCTGCCATCCCTAAAATAGAAAATNACGGTATAATTCTTCAATGTAATAAAATTCTCTGTAACTCCGTGGATGTAGGCAAAATTGTCGAACCACGTAAATTTATGCGTTCTTTACTGTTTGCGAATTTTCTCGTTTTATTGCCATCTTTTGCCACAACACAACCCACATTGCTGCCATTCCTAAAATAGAAAATCTGCCGTTTTCCTGCTGTCCACCCACCATTCCAACTTGCTGCTGCCTAGACCACAGCACCTCACTGTCCCAGCCCTCTGTTTTGCTGTCCAAACTACCCACAACCCATTTCAGCCACTTATTTCTGCTCGACAACCTAGCCGAACTCCACCACCACGAGATTGGGCCCTAATGTGAGTGTCTTGTGTTTGTTGTAATTTTTTTTTTCAGTTGTGTTTGATTGTAACCGTCTTTTTACTTTTTATATTATGGTGGGAAAACCCGAAGAGGGAGAGATGAAGAGAAGGACGAGACAAAATCACTTCTTCGCTATATTAATATGGTTTTAGAGAGATTTGAACGAAGGGTTGTTCCCGAGTGTTTCTCCCGTCGTGAAAGGTAACATTACTTTTATTGTAGGCATGTTAGGAAGATATCATAACAACTTAAGCATGAATTACTGGTGAGCTATAAGGAAAATGACGAGGTATCCTCCAGAAACAAAAACTTATTGTAAAAACATTTTTTTTTAAAAATTCTCTGCTTTATAGCATAGCCTTTGTAGTTTCAGTGAAATAAGTTTATTAGTGCTGCATCAAATCCTGNGTGAATTACTGGTGAGCTATAAGGAAAATGACGAGGTATCCTCTAGAAACAAAAACTTATTGTAAAAACATTTTTTTTTTTAAATTCTCTGCTTTATAGCATAGCCTTTGTAGTTTCAGTGAAATAAGTTTATTAGTGCTGCATCAAATCCTGTGAAACTTTTATCTTCCTCTCTCTGTGCATTCTTAGCCTATTTTATTCCTCCTCATTTTGTAAAGGTTTACTAAACTCCCTCACATCCTTTGGGTCATAGATACCTCATGATTATGAATTCATGGGGGCAAATGTTAAGAGCATTTCACACTGCTTTCTATAGTTTCTGTTTGATTCATAGTTCTTAAAAATTAGGGACATTTGCATACATACCACACAATTCTTTTGTATTACATATTTAAAACCGAAACATTCATTTCTACATGCAAACCGCTCAAAATTTTAATATCACATCAAAAATACAGCTATCACATTTTCTTTAAAAGTGAAATACACATTTTCATGCATAGATTTATGACATCAGTGTTATTAATGTAAATATCTAACACTAGATGTTAGATATGTAAAGACATAAGAATTGTGTGGTATATATGTAAATTTCCTTAAACATTAACATTACAACAAAATTTTTGACACTTGTACAATGTCCGTTGTGATAGGCCAGAGACGTGTGGTTCCATGTTGATGCTGCATATGCTGGCAGTGCTTGTATTTGCCCTGAGTACCGTCACTGTATTAATGGCGTGGAAGAAGCTGATTCATTTGGAATGAATGCACATAAATGGTTGCTAACAAATTTTGATTGCTCCTTGCTTTGGGTTAAGGTATCTGTACTTAGACATCTGATTTAAGCCTTTGGATAACAAGCATCTTCTTTTGTTTTATGCTGAGAAATCTGGGAAAATAGTATTCTATTAATTATGAATATTCTTTGCAATAGATTTTGTATTTAGTATTGTATTCTCGTTATGATATCCTGGTTAAATTGCCTGGTTTATTCTGTTGTTATTCGTAGTATATATTGTTGGTCCTGGATTGGCTGAGGTTTTACACCACTTAGGTAAGAGCATATAAAAAGAAAAGCGGATGGACAGAATGAGATGGAAAGAGATTTACGCAATCTTAACTGTATGAAGTGATTCTTCTCCTTATTTCTTCGGCGGTCTCCCGTATTTAATGGTTTGGGTTGTTCGAGAGTGAGCTTCATACATGGCTACATAGATGGCTACCTAAAAACAGAGAATATACATTGAACTGAATTATAGTGTGTATTGTANGTGGTATAATGAATAAAGTATCCGTTTGTTTTGTAGTGGACGTGAAGGCCTGGGAATTGGGAGTTGGGTCCTAGTTGGTGTCAGCCGTTATTTTTTTAGGAAAGACAAATTTTTGTAAAATATGAAAATAGTTTTGATGTAAATATGATTTTTGAAATTTTTGACTCTCACATATTGAATAGTTTGTCCCAAAGGATAAACATACCACTTGACAGTGGGTTCAACCACCTAAACTAAGGAGTTTGTGACATCTGTTTGGTCTGCAAAACCTTTTATGTATGACCGACAAGTTTCCCTACCTAATATAAAGATTATATAAGGTTTATTTTACCCGGGTTCCAAATTCACTATAGAGGCAAACCCCTATAGTTAATTACATCTTAAATGATCGGGGTCACTTAAAAAGACTATCGATTAAGATCAGTGATTTTACCTTCCAGATTTCAAAGTTTAGGTTTTCAAGATTGGCACGAGAAAATCAAATGGGAGTGGCTCAAATAAGAACAGTTATTTTACGGAATCCAAAAGAACGAAGAGTAAGTGATATCACAGATTCAGGGAGAACCTCGGTGACCTCCCAACTATCCGATTGTTTGACTTAATATCTTTGAAATAATGTTATTCAATGTTTAATCATGTAATTTCTTTTTAGAATTTAGGACTTACATTCGTACGATATCTAATCGTGCAACTAGCGTTGAAAGATAGGAAGACTTACACCGTACCGGACGGTTATCTCGGAATCCTAAAAGTGTTAAGACTTATAATTGCGCAACAGAGTTATGCAAAAACCTAAATATAATATGTGAGGATTTATGTTGTGCTAAGCAGACTATCTCGAAGTCCTATGACTTGTTATTTAAACTAAGGAAAATGCTTAGTTGACGTGAACTTGTTTTGATGTTGCAGATACATCTCGAAGTTGCTTATCTGTGTGTCCTCGTCGTGCTGCTCATAATGTTCGCTCCAAGCTCCCCGTCATAGCACCTTTGGGTTTGACGTTAATTTTGAGGGTATATGCAATTGTTTAGTCAACGATTTTGTTGTCGGATACCTCCTATAAAACCAACTACTCGCCTCCGATTCTAAGGTATAGTGTGTAAAAGAAATAATAGCAGTTACAAGTATAATGACAGAATTTAAGAAATGAGCTAGCAT
>JXCR01147350.1:187417-197435 GCA_002079205.1 Phalaenopsis hybrid cultivar
GTCTTGAACTTCACTTAGAGGGCTATTTCCCAGCCTAAACAGGTATTCGTCAGGTGGACAACCAACTTTTAAAATACGTTTTATGTTTTTGACATACACACAAATTTTTAAACATGCGAAGAAGAGTTATCAATTTTTGTTTCGTAGAAAAGTATATTTTTGTTTGAAAATGATTTATCAAAACTTAACTTTTTTTTTAGAAATTTTTGTTGTTCACGAGTCGATTACGCTGTCAAGCATAGGACTGCCAACAACCTGAGGAGGTTCGAGCCGACTACCGCTAGACTTATGTCGGTGAAGGATACCANGCGCTGATTCTGCAAACCCCAAGAACACAGGATTAATCAAATCAACCAAATGCTCTCCCAAAATGAGATTTAAAATTTTCCAAACTTCGAAAGAAAATGATCGCGGGAAAACCACCGTCAATATTTCCAAACTCATACTAAGATCGAAATTCCTCCAACTTTCAAATTAATAGATAACCTCATACATTAAATAAGCACGAGATCTTCCCATAAAATCAGATAAACACTCACGGCCAGGGTCAATAGAGAGGAGGAAACAACCACCAAAGCTCTCGGCCAAGGAAAGGAACGGGGTCAAAAGAGGTTCACAGTTAAAGCAAGGGACAGCTGCCAAGACCTACAACCAAAGGCAGTCCAAGAGACAATAAGTAAGGCTTACGGTTAAGACAACAAAGGACCCAGGAAAGAACTNTTATCACAATAAAGTCCATAGGAAAGATAAATTTATCCACTTTAACAAGCACATCTTCTATAATCCCCTTTGGATAAATGATAGATTGATCAACTAATAGAAGGGTTATAGTAGTGGGAGAAATATCGGTTAAACCTAACCTTCTAAATATAGATAGAGACATCACATTAATGTTCGATCCTAAATCACATAAAGCTTTTCCACATAATTTTTTTCCAATTACACAAGGAATTGTAAAGCTACAATGATCTTTAAGTTTATAAGGAAAATTTTTCTGAAGTATAGCACTGCACTCCTCACTTAGTGCAACTGTCTCATAATCCCCAAATTTCCTTTTCTAGCGCTGCACTCCTCACTTAGTGCAACTGTCTCGTAATCCCTAAATTTCCTTTTTCTTGTTTAATATCTTCTTCATAAATTTTGCATAACTTGGCATCTGTTTCAAAGCTTTAGCGAAAGGAATAATTATCGCAATCTTCTTAAGTACGTTCATGAATTTTGAAAATTTTTTATTCAAACTCATGTTGTCTAAGTCTTTAAGGAAATGGAGGTGGTGGTCTTTTTAAATTTCTCGTTTTTAAGTACGTCCATAAACTTCGAAATAACAGGGCAAAATATAATTTCTTGCTCATTTTTGCTCCAAATTGCACCGTTTTTTCATCTTTTTGCTCTAATGACCATAATTCATCATATCTGCAACAAAACATCAAAAATACCCTTCTTTAAAGTGCAATATCATCAAAATCAGTATAAAATATGTATGAAAATCTCAACATATTTTCCTTTGGTCAAGGAGCAAAATAAATTGAGTTCCAGCCTAAAAAAAACGAGTCCAACAAATGGAACAAAATGAAAAAAAACGATTTCAGCTCAACTAAACCTAGCAAAAGAGAGTCAACAACAAATAAACTTTTGAGCCAAAATGAGTCCAATACATGGGGAAGAAAGAAAGCAGCACTTGCAGCTAAAATTCAACTAAAACCGACCCACCAAATGGGGTAAACAGAGCAAAATTTCCAGCTAACGTTTAATCCCAAAAGAAGCCAAAATTGAGCCCACCAAATGGGTCAAAACAGGCAGAATTTCCAGCATTTATTTGGACAAGAATAACAATAATAAAAAGCATCAATATTTCATTTTCAGCATGAATTCTAGATTAGCAAATATCATTTCAGAGTTCATAACTGTGGCTTCCCAAATATTTTAAGCAGAAAAGAAACGCAAGCAATCCTTTCCCCTAAAATTACTCTTCCTTTAACAATAAATTGATTCAGCAAGGAGAAAAGAAAGAAGGCTACAACTTTCAGCATACAGGTATAGAAATGATAGAAGCGTAAGAAGAAGATTTGCATGTGACAATGTATCAAAACATGCTTTCCCTAAACTGCTTCTTCAACTAATCAACATAGAACTTCTAAACCAGATCCAATAAAAGTATTAAAGGTCCAATACTTGATGTCAATGCCATTACGAAATACCATTTAAGACAAAACAAAACCTCATGTATGCACTCTCTATTTTAACATCTCCAATATGTGTCGAGCAGGGAAACATAATAGAGAAGAGAAGGAAGAAATACCTTGCTCTAGATTTCCTTAAAGAAAACAACAGAAAAAAGGCCACCAAGCTTCCAAACACCCAACACACANAAGGAAAATTTTTCTTAAGTATAGCGCTGCACTCCCCACTTAGTGTAACTGTCTCGTAATCCCCAAATTTCCTTTTCTTGTTTAATATCTCCTTCATAAATTTTGCATAACTTGGCATCTGTTTTAACTTCTTAAGTACGTCCATAAACTTTAAAAAATTTTTATCCAACTCATGTTGTCAAAGTATTTGAGGAAATGGAGGTGGTGGTCTTTCCGAACTGATTTTAGTTGGAGATATTAACTTTTCCAGATCCTTAGAAACATGTTCTTCAGGTCTCTTAGTTTCTTTTGTTTCTCTCACAACATTTTTCTCTTTTCTAACCACATCCTCTATCTCTCTTCCACATTTTNATTA
The DNA here is from genome assembly GCA_002079205.1 of Phalaenopsis hybrid cultivar. Lineage (NCBI taxonomy): Eukaryota > Viridiplantae > Streptophyta > Magnoliopsida > Asparagales > Orchidaceae > Phalaenopsis > Phalaenopsis hybrid cultivar. Next base: position 190,142 of record JXCR01147350.1, read on the forward strand.
TCGTAATCTTCTTAAGTACGTTCATGAATTTTGAAAATTTTTTATTCAAACTCATGCTGTCTAAGTCTTTAAGGAAATGGAGGTGGTGGTCTTTTTAAATTGCTCGTTTTTAAGTACGTCCATGAACTTCGAAATAACAGGGCAAAATATAATTTCTTGCTCATTTTTGCTCCAAATTGCACCGTTTTTTCATCTTTTTGCTCCAATGACCATAATTCATCATATTTGCAACAAAACATCAAAAATACCCTTCTTTAAAGTACAATATCATCAAATCAGTATAAAATATGTATGAAAATCTCAACATATTTTCCTTTGGTCAATGAGCAAAATAAATTGAGTTCCAGCCTAAAAAAAACGAGTCCAACAAATGGAACAAAATGAAAAAAAAACGATTTCAGCTCAACTAAACCTAGCAAAAGAGAGTCAACAACAAATAAACTTTTGAGCCAAAATNAACCACATCCTCTACTTGTTCATTAGTTTTCTCTTCCACATTTTTCTCTTATCTATTTCTTCTTCCACTAATAATCCAAAAGGATGCAAAGTTTGTGGAGAATGGTAATAGGATTCCTTGCACGGCCCCAAGAATTTCAATTCCGAATGCAGAAATATTTGTGGATAAGATGTGAAGTTTTTGGAGAAAGGGAATCAAAATCCTTGCTCTAACCCCGAAATTTTGAAGTGTATCAGAATCCTTGCACCGATCTGGATGCTAAAAGTTTATGGATAAGATGCGAAGTTTGTGGAGAAAGAGAATCAAAATCTTCGCACTGACCCCAGAATTTAAATTCTGAATGCAAAAAAAATTTACGGATAGGATGCGAAGTTTATGGATAAAATTCTTCCACTAATAATCCAAAAGGGAATCAAAATCCTTTGTGGAAAAAGGGAATCAAAATCTTTGCATTGACCCTAGAATTTCAATTCTAAATGTGGAAAATCTTGTNCGTACGGTGTTGATGATAAAGGCACACCGAAGATAGAGCAGAAAGATGCCCTATCCTATTCAAGAGACATTTGATGAAGAATAGGATATGGTATCCTTCACCGATAAGTGATAGTCGGCTCGAACCTCCTCAGGTTGTTGGCAGTCCTATGCCCGATAGCGTAATCGACTCAAACCTCCTCAGGTTGTTGGCAGTCCTATGCCCGGTAGCGTAATCGACTCGTGGACAACCAAAATAAGGTTGTTGGCAGTCCTATGCCCGGTAGCGTAATCGACCCGTGGGCAACCAAAATTAAAAAAAAATTTAGCAGTCCTATGCCTGACAGCGTAATCGACTCGTGGACAACAAAAATTTCTAAAAAAAAAAGTTAAGTTTTGATAAATCATTTTCAAACAAAAATATATTTTTCTACGAAACAAAAATTGATAACTCTTCTTCGCATGTTTAAAAATTTGTGTGTATGTCAAAAACATAAATCGTATTTTAAAAGTTGGTTGTCTACCTGACGAATACCTGTTTAGGCAGGGAAATAGCCCCCTAAGTGAAGTTCAAGACACTTCTAGATGAGTGGCAGGTTCTATATATTCGGGTGACCGAGTAGCCTTCGTGGACACTCGAGAATAAATATAGCTGAGCCTAGTCCCATACGAGTGCCTGCGGTCCCCCCGTCCTAATTTTGTTTCTTTGTTTTATCGAAGTTTTGGGACGGGACACTCGTGTTACTTTTCTTTTCTTTTAGGATTTCCCCAAGAGTTTTGAGGATTTTATTTCACTTGAGTCTCTTTCGTTGATTTTCTCGAGTTTTCCGCTTTTCCTCGTATTTCCTGGATGACGTTTTCTTTTAGACTTTGCTTTTTGAGATGCATTTAGGTTTGCTATGCTTAAGGAACATCGGATCTCACGGGCGTACAAGTTTGCTTTATATTTTACAGCACTTAATTTTCTTGTTTCTACCTGCTGTTATTCTTCCTGTAAAGCATGTCATATTACTCATGTTTCTACTTGCTACTGTTCTCCCTCTATGGCAAGTTACACTGGTCCTGCTACTGTTATTCATGTATAACATGTTGTACTGCTTCTGTTTTTTGTCTGCTACTGTTCCATGTGCATTCTATTATTTGTTCCTGCATCGCACACTTTACTTTTTTATAATTTCAAACATGTTTCCTTTTCGCATAGGATGTTTAGAGGACTACAACCATAGGGCCGTTTGATTTAACACTATAACTGGACACCCTAGAAAACCTGAACTCGTCATGGCAAGGAGTTTGGAGCTAGCACGGTGGGCAGCACGACCATCTTCAACAGCAAAACATGTATTCTCCAGCAAAACCATTCATTTTCCTAGAAATTAAACAACAATCCATAGGATTTCGAGGCTGTTTGTCTAGCGCAACGTAAATCCTCCACCTTTTCTTTAGGCATTCGTATAGCTCTGCTGTACGATTTTAACGCAACATAAATCCTCCACCTTTTCTTTTAGGCATTCGTATAGCTCTGCTGTACGATCTAAGGACATAATCCTCCACCTTTTCTTTAGGCATTCGTATAGCTCTGCCGTACGATTTAAGCCCTATGTTCTAGGTTCCGAGGTTGTCGTCCGACACGACGTAAACCCTCATATTTTCTAGACAATTTGTGTGGCCTTGTCATGCAAATATAAGTCCTAATTAAATAAAAATGGCAGGATAAAACACTTTAATAATTTCTTCTCAAAATTGGAGCCAAATCATAGGATAGATTGGGAAGTCACTGAGGTTCTCCTCAGGATCTGTGGCCTCCCCTAGTTTCTCTTCATTGGTTCAACAATGTTCCAGATTCGAGCATTTCCCCTTTCACACCTCTTCGTCCGATTTCGTTGAAAAGTTCTATCCTTTTGAGACAATGTTCCAGATTTGAGTCTTTCCCCTTTCACACCTATTCGTCCGATTTCGTTGAAAAGTCGCAATGTTCCAGATTTGAGCCTTTCCCCTTTCACACCTCTTCGTCCGATTTCGTTGAAAAGTCCCACTGAGGTTCTCCTCAGGATCTGTGGCTTCCCCTAGTTTCTCTTCATTTGGATTCCTTAACAATGTCCGGATTTGAGTTTTTCACATTTCACACCTCTTCGTCCGATTTTATTGAAAAGTCCTATTTTTTTGACTTCTTTGAAGACATTATTCCCTGATTTTTATCGAGAGTTTTCTTAGGTGATCTAGGTCATTTAAGATGTAATTAACTATAGGGGTTTGCCCTTATAGGAAGCTTTTCCGAACCCAGCTTAAAATAAACCCTATTTAATTATTTGTATTAAATAGGGAAACTTGTCGGCAAATAAAATAGTTTCGCAGTCCCAAACGGATGTCATATGTTTTCTTAGTTTATTTGATCGAGTCTCACTCTCAAGTCTTGTGTTTATCCCTCGGGGTAGATACAAGATTTGAGGTAGAGTGCTCTTTTATTTAAACTATGAAAAATATGAGGTTAGTTTGATTTCATATTTTTCTAAAACTTTATACATATATATACGTAAATTAAAACGTCATTCCGAAGCGGGCGATGGGATTTCAATTCTGGTTGCCGACAGCTTCTTACGGGCGACACCCTCAAAACAACTTTTTAGTGCCGACAGTAACGTCCATCATTTCACACCTCTCTTGAACATACATACAGTCTTCTTTAAACAACATTTTAGACTCATCATGAAAGCCCATTTCGATCTCATCTGTTAACTTACTCTCAAAATTTTTTTGGAAATAGATTTTACTTAGATAATCAATTTCATCCATCCAAAAATAATCATCATCATTTCTCTCAGCTGGATATTTCATAGCCTTTAAAACATTAAAGGTGATTTCATGGTCATTAATATTCATAGTTAACTTTTTTTTTTGCACATCTATCATAGTTTGTCCAGTAATAAGAAAAGGTCTCCCCAAAATAATGGGATATTCTTTATCTTCCTCCATATTTATCACAATAAAGTCCATAGGAAAGATAAATTTATCCACTTTAACAAGCACATCTTCTATAATCCCTTTTGGATAAATGATAGATCGATCAGCTAACAGAAGGGTTATAGTAGTGGGAGAAATATCGGTTAAACCTAACCTTCTAAATATAGATAGAGACATCACATTAATGTTCGATCCTAAATCACATAAAGCTTTTCCACATAATTTTTTTCCAATTACACAAGGAATTGTAAAGCTACAATGATCTTTAAGTTTCCGAGGAAAATTTTTCTGAAGTATAGCGCTTCACTCCTCACTTAGTGCAACTGTCTCGTAATCCCCAAATTTTCTTTTCTTGTTTAATATCTTCTTCATAAATTTTGCATAACTTGGCATCTGTTTCAAAGCTTTAGCGAAAGGAATAATTATCGCAATCTTCTTAAGTACGTTCATGAATTTTGAAAATTTTTTATTCAAACTCATGTTGTCTAAGTCTTTAAGGAAATGGAGGTGGTGGTCTTTTTAAATTTCTCGTTTTTAAGTACGTCCATAAACTTCGAAATAACAGGGCAAAATATAATTTCTTGCTCATTTTTGCTCCAAATTGCACCGTTTTTTCATCTTTTTGCTCTAATGACCATAATTCATCATATCTGCAACAAAACATCAAAAATACCCTTCTTTAAAGTGCAATATCATCAAAATCAGTATAAAATATGTATGAAAATCTCAACATATTTTCCTTTGGTCAAGGAGCAAAATAAATTGAGTTCCAGCCTAAAAAAAACGAGTCCAACAAATGGAACAAAATGAAAAAAAACGATTTCAGCTCAACTAAACCTAGCAAAAGAGAGTCAACAACAAATAAACTTTTGAGCCAAAATGAGTCCAATACATGGGGAAGAAAGAAAAGCAGCACTTCCAGCTAAAATTCAACTAAAACCGACCCACCAAATGGGGTAAACAGAGCAAAATTTCCAGCTAACGTTTAATCCCAAAAGAAGCCAAAATTGAGCCCACCAAATGGGTCAAAACAGGCAGAATTTCCAGCATTTATTTGGACAAGAATAACAATAATAAAAAGCATCAATATTTCATTTTCAGCATGAATTCTAGATCAGCAAATATCATTTCAGAGTTCATAACTGTGGCTTCCCAAATATTTTGAGCAGAAAAGAAACGCAAGCAATCCTTTCCCCTAAAATTACTCTTCCTTTAACAATAAATTGATTCAGCAAGGAGAAAAGAAAGAAGGCTACAGCTTTCTGCATACAGGTATAGAAATGATAGAAGCGTAAGAAGAAGATTTACATGTGACAATGTATCAAAACATGCTTTCCCTAAACTGCTTCTTCAACTAATCAACATAGAACTTCTAAACCAGATCCAATAAAAGTATTAAAGGTCCAATACTTGATGTCAATGCCATTACGAAATACCATTTAAGACAAAACAAAACCTCATGTATGCACTCTCTATTTTAACATCTCCAATATGTGTCGAGCAGGGAAACGGAATAGAAAAGAGAAGGAAGAAGTACCTTGCTCTAGATTTCCTTAAAGAAAACAACAGAAAAAAGGCCACCAAGCTTCCAAACACCCAACACACATGGACCTAGCCGAGAAAGAATTTTGACAGAGTCTTCTTCTCCTAAAAGCCTCGAACAACAACTAGCGAAAACCTCAGCCTTTCTTTGTCTCAGAAAATTTTCAACAACCCAAAAAAGTACCTTAAGAAGACTTTTTATAGACAGAAATGAGAGGGGGACAACCATATTTACCACAACTTTGTGGTCGAATCAAACGACGGGGAATGAATCATCACAATAAAGAAGGAGAAGGTAAAGCCTCGAGAAAGAGAAGGGTCGGCCAACCCAGCTCCTGCAATTGGAGAGTCGAAAGGTCGAATGGCCACGCGAGGAAGGAGAAGAGTCGAGAGAAGGGAGGCGACCGCGTGGATCGTCCAAGGGAGCTAGAGCACGCAGAGAGAGCAAGCCAAACACTTGATCGAGTCGCGGGGGTCAAATGAAGGTTAAGTGTGCGGGAAAGGGGGTAAATAGGGTTTATGATTAAAATTAATATTATAAGTAATAATATAAATATAAAAGTATTTAATATTTCAAAAATAAAAATTTGGTTTGTACATTTTTATTCGTGCGTCATAGCATAACAAAATGAATGTCCTTTTTAGGTAATCCTGACGTTTCGGACGCGTTGGCGCAGTCCATTTCATCACCGGTGGTCGTCCGGAGAAGTTCGCATTTCACCAATCTCTTAAGTTTAATTTTAGTCTGATTTTGTGCAACTTAGTGAATTTTGTGAATTTTGTGTGTGTGTGTGATGATAGTCCCGAAGAGGTTTTCTTAGGGCCTGAGATCTTATTGAGAACTTCTCTTTAAGTCTCCACATGATAGTCCTTAACCACTCGACCATACGACGATGATTTTGAGATCATTAATGCGAGACATCATAAGAGAAATAGGAAGTGACTTGAATTTCTTAGGGGATGGATTCCAATACTAGTTTTCTAAGATAGTTGATACACCTATAATATATAGTGTTTTTAGACACATTTTTATACCTATTTTTGAAATATTGCGCTTTAATGAAAGATATTTTTGTGTTTTTCTTTCAAATACATGTAAAAAAGTTTTGGAGTGAAAAATGATCAGATTTGGAGCAAATAGGTGAGAAGTGTGCTAAAGGTTTTGGCGCCTAAGCGTCAGATCCAACGCTTAAGCGTCGGTTAAACAGAGAAGGCCGCACCCAAGCCCTAGAGACCTCGTGCTTAAGCGCCGGAGGCAGTTATTTGATGACTAAATTCGGTTTTGCGAATTTTGAGGAGGTATTTGAGGCACATTTTGGCATAAATAGGTGGTTACAACCACGAATGATGAAAATACTTGTGAAAGGAGGCATCTCTTGGGGAAATACATCGAATCAGGATATATTTTGAAGAGATACCAATTCATCTATTGAAAAATTATAAAAGAAGGAAGATTAAAACTTTGAAAGTGTGTGTGTGCTTGAAAAGAGAAAGTTCTTAAAGAAATTGAGGACTTAGTTTGGAGAGATTTTCAGGCACCACACCAAATATTTACTTTATCCTTTTGTTTTAGTTTTATATTGAGAGTGTTGTAAAAGAGAAGAGATTCAAAGGAACATCAAGTGTTTGGTGGAGTATTTGAGATAAATTTTATCTTTTATTTTAAACTATTTTTGGTTTTAATTGAGACTTATTGTTGGTTTGATAATGATTTCTGCTTTTAAATTAAAGTGTGGTTTTGTTTTTTCCATGGATTCTGAGTTGTTTTCTTTATCTTTCTTCTTAAAATAATAAGTAATTAAGTGTTTGATGGAAGTTGTGGAAAATATTAATCTTTAATGTTAGAAGAAGTTGTGATGATTTAAA
>JXCR01147350.1:198802-221238 GCA_002079205.1 Phalaenopsis hybrid cultivar
CCATTGAAGGGGGTCTCACACCGATCATCGAGAATTTGATTTTTGAAGAAATCAGAAGTCTTAACATCCATTGAAGGGTGTCTCACACCGATCCTCGTGAATTTGATTTTTTGAAGGAATCAGAAGCCTTAACATCCATTGAAGGGGGCCTCACACCGATCCTCGAGAAATTTGATTTTTTGAAGGAATCGGAAGCCTTAACATCCATTGAAGGGGGCCTCACACCGATCCTCTGAAATTTTGATTTTTCAAGGAATCAGAAGCCTTAACATCCATTAAAAGGGGCCTCATACCGATCCTCAAGAATTTAATTTTTTGAAGAAATCAGAAGCCTTAAAATCTATTGAATGGGGCCTCACACCGATCCTCAGAAATTTGAAATTTGAAAGAATCAGAAGCCTTAACATCCATTGAAGGGGGCCTCACACCAATCCTCAGACATAAAATGAGAATGAGATGTCGCTTTCAAGGGCTCACACCTATCTCGAAGGAAACATGAGAATAGGATGCCGCTTTCAGGGACTCACACCTACCTTGAAGGAAACATGAGAATAGGATGCCGCTTTCAGGGACTCACACCTATCCTCGGGGATTTGATTTTTGAATCTTATAAAAAGTTTGTGGGAAGTTTGTGAAATTCTTATGGAACTTGTAGAATTTAGGAGAGTTGTGAAAAATATGTAGTAATTTATGCAGTGAAGAATTTTGTGAAAGAATATGTGAAAATTGTGAGAATTTATGCAGTGTGGAGAATGTATGTAGAAGTTTGTGAAGTGCGAAAAAACTAAACCTGCTCGGACAACCGTCAGGGATATTACATCCGAACTAGAGTTAGTCGAGAAATGACAACTGTTAAGGAAATTACGCCAAATCTCAGGAAAAAGGTCGATTACATTGGGAAAAAATGTCAGAGACTTAAATCAATCCCAAAAGGTGATCGAAGAAAATATCCATGCTATAAGAGATGTGGTTCCGTAGAACCAGCCAAGCCTCATTAACACGAGAAATAGGATCCAGAGTTCCTGTGGGAGGAGACTTAGGGCCAAGAGAAATGACAGTGATGATAGGTCGAGAAGGCTCAAACTGACCAGGTCGAAAATTGAAGTGATGTTCAAAATTTTGATTTTTTTATTGTTCTGCTTATTTGGTTCGATGTTGTGTTTCATTTCATTTTAATGTTGAGATTTATTTGATCTTGAATTTTATTTTGTTGTATTTGTTTTAAGATTTGGACTCAGTTTTAGACAGGTGCAGCATTCGTGTTTCTAAGAACAAAATTGTCTTTGAAACACCGAGATTCATAGTACTTATTGAGGTATTATCCACTGATTGGAGACGTGTGTAAAAATAACGCATTCTTTAAGGTACTATCAGAATTATATTTTGTCAAGTACACATAAAGACGTGCTACTTATAAAGACATCACAACTCGGGAGGCTATAACCTTGTACCGTCGTTGTGGTAGTTGTCTTTTCTTTATCAGTGATTTGTGTAAAGATTGTCTACATTGTTCTGAGGAATTGTTTTTACGTTCTTCGAATTGATGTCGATGTTGAATCTTCTAGGCACTGAAAGATATGACTTCAGGTAGAATTTCCGTTAATTTGCTAATAACAGTCATTTACTTTAATTCTTTCTTCTTAGGCCTAAGCAGACCTTAGAAATTTTGCTAATGTGATTAAAACCTTTTTTATTTACCGAAGATATTTCAGAATCAATTAATAGCCGACCAAAAGATACAAGATCACTTATCTTTTTCCTGAGTATAATATCAGGAGAATTTTCTTGAGAGGGCTTTCAAGTTTTATTAATTAAGGGAGAACTCAAACACTAATTTTTGATTTTATGCTCACCTCAAACTTCTTCTCATGGAACCATTTTTCTTTCTTTTTTTTCTCATTTTTTTTCTTTTTTTTTATTGAGAATTACTATATCTGCTGAAACATATTTTAAATATTTTGAATGTCTGAACTCTCTTAATTAACAATTCTCAAATATTTTTTAAGGCAAATCCTGATATATTATAACCCATTTGAAAGCTAGGACCCAGTCACTTGGTAGAAGATTAAAAGTCTCATGATATCTTTNCAACCTTGTACCGTCGTTGTGGTAGTTGTCTTTTCTTTATCAGTGATTTGTGTAAAGATTGTCCACATTGTTCTGAGGAATTGTTTTGACGTTCTTCGAATTGATGTCGATGTTGAATCTTCTAGGCACTAAAAGATATGACTTCAGGTAGAATTTCCGTTAATTTGCTAATAACAGTCATTTACTTTAATTCTTTCTTCTTAGGCCTAAGCAGACCTTAGAAATTGTGCTAATGTGATTAAAACCTTTTTTATTTACCGAAGATATTTCAGAATCAATTAATAGCCGACCAAAAGATACAAGATCACTTATCTTTTTCCTGAGTATAATATCAGGAGAATTTTCTTGAGAGGGCTTTCAAGTTTTATTAATTAAGGGAGAACTCAAACACTAATTTTTGATTTTATGCTCACCTCAAACTTCTTCTCATGGAACCATTTTTCTTTCTTTTTTTTCTCATTTTTTTTCTTTTTTTTTATTGAGAATTACTATATCTGCTGAAACATATTTTAAATATTTTGAATGTCTGAACTCTCTTAATTAACAATTCTCAAATATTTTTTAAGGCAAATCCTGATATATTATAACCCATTTGAAAGCTAGGACCCAGTCACTTGGTAGAAGATTAAAAGTCTCATGATATCTTTAGTCAACTACTCGTATTATAATCACTATTTTATTCTGGAATTTACTTAGGACCCAGTTCAAAATCTTTAAAGTGAAGGACCCAGTTATTAGTGCATTAAAATCATCTTCCCCTGAAATCATAGTTTCTTTCACAATGCTAGAATTTTTATCTTGGATTACACTTTTCTCGATTGTCCTGTTGATGAACTATGGATGTTTTGTTAACCGTGCTTTCCAAACATTAAAAAGTTTTGAAAAACATCAAGTTCTTTCATTATTTTATTGCGGTGGATTAAGAGACGTTCCATCCTTTGTTAGCTGCTTCGGAGTCAATTAGAACATTGGGATCGACCAAAATCATATTGATAGAACATCTTTCAGGTTCTTTTCAAATACTCTTCCGGGATCACTATGCTCCCATTCTTGAATTTCTCCTCAAGCCAATCTTTAAAAGTGAAACAATCTTTTATGTTGTGTCCGATAAGCCTGTGATATGCGCAGTACCTCGGATGATCTTGTTCATCAACTTCGTCTGGTTTCTTCGGTTTAGGGAGCTTGACTCATGTTTCTTTATCAAATTCTGAAACATTTGTTCGACTGCCTCATCCTTGAAAAGACTTATTTTGTTCAAATGATTCTTTATATTCAGGGGTTTCCCTCCATCTATTTGATAAGAACTCTGCTGAAACGACTGTTGATCATTCTGTCGAGGATGGTGGTAGATCTGTCGAAACTGTTCGACTTGTATCTGCAACGGTTGCTTGCCCCTCTTAACCACTGTTATTGTCCCAAATTTCTTCTCAGATGTCTTCAATAGCTCTAACTTCCCAGCTTTTTAAAAAAACTTTAGTTGCTTAGCTTCTTCTTGAAGATTCCTAACTTTTTTAAGCAGTTTCTCGAATGTCTTGATGGTGAATTCCTTGAGTAAGAAACCCAATGGACCATGAATGCTCTTTAGAAGGATTTCGACTGCGTACTGCTCTTGAAGTTGTGGCTCGCACTTCAAATTTCTACATCGCAGAATGTAGTCCATCAATGTTTCGGTTGGCTTCTGTAGCTCCACCACGAGATCACCAACAGTGATATGGTGTTTAACTCCAGCAAACCGCTTAACAAAGAGGTCTTCCAAGTCTGCAAATGTTTTCATTGAGCCATTGGGCAGTTCGGCGTACTAGTCAAAAGCGATGCCCGAAAGACTACTCACAAATTGACGACACAACAACACATCACTACCCCCTGCGTTGTCACAATTTGTTCTGAAGTGTGCAACATGCTGTCGGGGGTTTCCCGTTCCATCAAATGTCTTGAGCGATGGTGGTATGAAACCCTTAGGGTATTGGACATTATCAAATTCTTCGGGATAGGGTCTACCCTTTAGAATTAATGCCTCTCCTTATGATTGAGTCAGGACTTCTCTCACATGTTGTTCCATCATTTGTTTAATGTCTTTTTCTGGTATTGATTCATGAACTGAGTCTTTTTTGGTTGATCATCTTCATTGACTGAAGTGAATTTCTTCTTATCATTGACGATCTGGACGCTTTCTGGATAGCTTGCCCCTGGGGATACTATCAGCGGCGACTGTGATTGTCCTTGAATAGTGGCTATAACGGTCGTCATTTCTTCTAGTTGCTTCTTAATCTGGTTGATCTGTTCTTCACATTGTTGAATGGCTTTTTGCTACTCATCCACGACATTCTCTTCAGTGGATAAAAGGAGCATCGCACGAGGATAAGGTGGCTCTGGCCTCAACAACGTTGATTTTTGCAAATTCCTTTATCTCATATTCTGACGGGTTGTAGGGTTCATCACCCATATCTTTTCTTCGTTCTTCAGACAACCGTGTAATGTCGGCTCGAAGCTTTTCCAATGTATCCTCTATTGACTTTCCTTTGACAACTTTAAGGTCAGTTGGAAGTTTTTTTATGAGCTTGACCTCTTTTGTTGAGCACTGGTGTAGTTGTATAGAAGTCAGATGGAGCAACTGAATCAGCCGAAATCATATTGATAGAGAAAGAGGTTCTGTCAAATATTCTTTCAAAATTACTATGTTCCCGTTTTTTTAAATTCTTTTCAAGTCATTCTTTGAAGCTGATACAGTTCTTTATAATATGTTCGAGCAGTCTATGGTAGGGGCAGTAGTTGGGATGGTCTTTCTTGTCCATTTCCTCCGGCCTCTTTGGCTCTTGTAATCTAAATTTGAGATTTTTATTCAAATCTTAAAACATTTTTGCTACAGCTTCTTTTCTAAAATAGTATACTTTGTCCACCACTGTCACTATCTCAGATTTTCCTTCGAATGTCATCATCGACCTTGGATCGTTATGGAGAGATGGTGGTGGTGATGTAGTAGCAACCTCATAGACTCCATCCTCTCTGTAGGTAGCAGGCAACTGGTGAAACCTACTCCCCATGAGTAGAGATGAGGTATCACGTAATCCTGTCTCATCCAGTCGGAGGGCCATGTCAGTAGTAGTCAACTCTGTGGCTTTTGCCTTCTCGGCCCTTAGAACTTTCTGGTTGCGCCTCATTTCCTGTGACTTGGTCAGTTGCACGGACTTTGAATTGGACCCAATCTCGAATACGGAATGCGGTGGGGTAAAAGCATCGACAGACATTTCTTCGTATAGAACCTCTATTCCTTTGTTTAGTGGAACAGTTGGTGTGGTAGCGGTGAATCCAGTGGCAGAAACAGAAACAGTCCTGGGAGCGGTCCCTACGCTCCTAACGCNTTCAATACCTTCTTTTAAGTGAAAACATCTTTCTGTTGAATTCCTTTTTGTATGGTGAAAATGATAATATTGAGACTAGCTCTAGCATCTAAATTTTTTAATGACCTTGGCCACTTAACGGACTCTTCATCTTTGATAGCCCTTAGGATGTTGACACATGAAATGTTGAGTGGTGTGTATTTTTTTCCTAGTCAAGACTCGTGATCCCCTNTTCTGTCAAATATTCTTTCAAAATTACTATGTTCCCGTTTTTGAAATTCTTTTCAAGCCATTCTTTGAAGCTGATACAGTTCTTTATAGTATGTTCGAGCAGTCTATGGTAGGGGCAGTAGTTGGGATGGTCTTTCTTGTCCACTTCCTCCGGCCTCTTTGGCTCTTGTAATCTAAATTTGAGATTTTTATTCAAATTTTTAAACATTTTTGCTACAGCTTCTTTTCTAAAAGAGTATACTTTGTCCACCACTGTCACTATCTCAGATTTTCCTTCGAATGTCATCATCGACCTTGGATCGTTATGGAGAGATGGTGGTGGTGATGTAGTAGCAACCTCATAGACTCCATCCTCTCCGTAGGTAGCAGGCAACTGGTGAAACCTACTCCCCATGAGTAGAGATGAGGTATCACGTAATCCTGTCTCATCCAGTCGGAGGGCCATGTCAGTAGTAGTCAACTCTGTTGCTTTTGCCTTCTCGGCCCTTAGAACTTTCTGGTTGCGCCTCATTTCCTGTGACTTGGTAAGTTGCACGGACTTTGAATTGGACCCAATCTCGAATACGGAATGCGGCAGGGTAAAAGCATCGACAGACATTTCTTCGTATAGAACCTCTATTCCTTTGTTTAGTGGAACAATTGGTGTGGTAGCGGTGAATCCAGTGGCAGAAACAGAAACAGTCCTGGGAGCGGTCCCTACGCTCCTAACGCTCCTAGTGGCAGACTTTATAGCAACAGCAGAATTATTTTCAATCAACACCCTCTTCAGAGGGTGAAATTCCTTAGCAGACTTCATGTTAAACCCCACCACAGGCTCGACGGACTTGTCCATTTCAGGTTCCATTACGGCAACAACGACATTCCCAAACTTGGCTTCAATATCGTCAAATCCTTATCCAAATTTAATGACCGCCAAGTCAGGCAGCTCACTTTTGCTAACAACAAACTCCATTCCGGTGGCGAAAGAAAAGATCAACTTTGGTGAAGGCATTGTCTCTGTCATTTGAAAATTTTCTAGAAGTCAGTGACGTCCGATGCCTTGTAATTTCAGCGGCAATACTCAAGTTAACGCACATGTCTTATGAACTTGGTATCCTTTGAAATTTATTCTTGTGAATTTTGTCACAAATTTTGTGATTTGTTTCGTTTTGAAATTTTGATGAAATTTTGTTTTGTTTGGAGTTTAAAAGGAAGATTGTGAGAGTGAAATTTTAGTGTTTAACTCGTTCACAACAAATTAAGATCAAAGAGGAATGAAGCATAGGACCCAGTTTAAGAATTGGAGGGTTTCGGCCTCGCATCGGATTCGTTTCGATAGACCACTCCTAATCTACCACACTTATTGGGAGTCCAACCCACTAAACCCAAGGGATTCCTGAACAATTCTGCTTAAGGATGGTTAAGCAGACAATCATGGAATCTAAGAAGAATTGACTATACTGGTTTAAGGAAGAAATAAACACGGTATGTCAACAGAAGAACAACAGTTTGGCCCACGAGGGACATGAGCACACTACCAATGCTTGAAAAGAAAATCACCTAATCAAAGATGGAGAGAGGAACTAATCCCCAACGGAGTCGTCAGAATTTGTCGGCCGTTATTTTTTTGGGAAAGAAATATTTTTGTAAAATATGAAAATAATTTTGATATAAATATGATTTTTGAAAGCAAGAGTTTAATTTAAACATAGACGAGACCAAACGAGTCTCACATATTGAATAGTTTGGATGGTTGAGCGCGATACCACAAGTAATACACTATCCCGATGGATAAACATACCACTTGATAGTAGGCTCAACCATCTAAACTAAGGAGTTTGTGACATCTGTTTGGTTTGCAAAACCTTTTATATATGACCGACAAGTTCTTCTACCTAATATAAGGATTAGATAAGGTTTATTTTACCTGGGTTCCAAGTTCCCTATAGAGGCAAACTCCTGTAGTTAATTACATCTTAAATGACTGAGGTTACTTAAACAGACTCTCGATTAAGATCAGTGGTTTTACCTTTCAGATTTCAAAGTTTAGGTTTCTAAGATTGAACACGAGAAAATCAAACGGGAGTGGCTCAAATAGGAACAATTATTTTACGGAATCTAAAGGAGCGAAGAGTAGAGGATATCACAGATCCAGGGAGAACCTCAGTGACCTCCTAACTATCCTATTGTTTGACTTTATATATTTGAAATAATGTTATTCAATGTTTAATCCTGCAATTTTTTTTAGAATTTATGACTTACATTCGCACGATATCTAATGGTGTAAATAACTTAGAAAGATAGGAGGATTTACACCGTACCGGACGGTAACATTGAAATCTTAAAAGTGTTAGGGCTTATAATTGCACAACAGAGTTATGCAAAAGCCTAAAGATAATATGTGAGTATTTATGTTGTGCTAAACAGACTATCTCGAAGTCCTATGACTTGTTATTTAAACTAAGAAAATGCGTAGTTAACGTGATTTTGTTTTGATGTTGCAGATCCATCTCGAAGTTGCTTTTCTTTGTGTCATCGCCGTGCTGCCCATAATGTTCGCTCCATGCTCCCTGTTGTAGCACCTTTGGATTTGACGTTAATTTTGAGGGTATATGCAATTGTTTAGTCAACGATGTGCTGTCGGGTACCTCCTATGAAGTCAACTACTGACCTCATATTCTAAGTTATAGTATGTAAAAGAGACAGTAACAGGTACAAGTATAATGATATAATTTAAGAAATGAGTTAGCATGCGTTGTATCAACAAAAGAACTACTACCTGAAAAATTCAAGAAAGAACGACAAATGACCCATGATGAAAGAAAACTCGAGAAAATCAACAAATGACTCATGAAGAAAATCTCGAAGTAAAAACAACAAATGGTAACTCAAAAAAAGTCACCGAAAACACGGGAAGATCCCGGAAAAAACCACGAGTGTTTTACCAAAAGTTCCAATAAAATTCCACGAAAAATCTAAATAAAGAAAACCGCAAGCACTTGGGTCGGGGTTATGCTCAAATGCTATATATTTATACTCGAGGGACGTCGAAGACTTCTATCGGTCACTCGGATATATAGAGCCCGCCACTCAACTAGAAGGGTGTTCTACTAAACCTTACTGAGGAGAGTACTCCTTAGCCCGGTACTGGTAATCAACAAGTGGACAATTAAGTTACAATATATTTAAATTTATATTTCAGCATGCACATGGATTTCAGGCATACAAAAGAAAGTTGTATCAATTTTGTAGTAATTTTTTTTTTATAAATATTGTATCTGCTCTTATTATGTTTTGTTCTTATCAATTTTAAAAAGTTATGATTGTCCACGAGTCGATCACGCCGTCGGGCATAGGACCGCCAACAACCTAAAAAGGTACGGGTCCCCTGCTAGTCTTGTGTCTGTGAATGATACTATCATATCCTATAGTTCATCAGATCTCAGGATTGGGTCATGATGTCATAGGATGAAATACCATTCTGCTTCACCACCGGCGTGCCTTTGTCATCATCGCTCTAAGCCCCAAAACAAAATCGACCTACTTGCGATATTGTTTGATGGTTTCATATATTGCAAAAGACTATATATAGACACTTATGTATCAGACATAAGTACCGAAAACCGAACCAAGAAGCAAAGAAAAAAAGAATAAAATGAGTATGATAGAGAGGAGGAATTGATCCACCCAAAAGATTGAAAAGACGAAGGGTAAATCAACCATCAAAACTTGTAACGAAAAGATCTGAAAAGGAGGGCCCAAGGTCATTGAATTAATCCAAGAAAGATATCATTTTCTCAAATTTTATAAGTGGATCAACCTAAGAAGGGTATCCTTTCCAAATCTTGTTTTGAATAGGTCGAAATGGGCCCGAATCAATGTGACAATTGTATACACTGCTCCACCATCACTTACATAATCACACTTCCAAGCCTGAACTCAAATGTAACATTTATATTATCGAAACCTTAATGTCAAACTTTGAAAAAAAAAAAGAAAAAACTCTTTCGTGAATGACAATTTTATGAGCTTTCAAATCCTTCATGAATCCGGTTCANGGAAGTCAGTGACGTCCGATGCCTTGTAACCTCAAGCCTGAACTCAAATGTGACATTTATTATATCAAAACCTTAATGTCAAACTTTGAAAAAAAAAAGAAAAAACTCTTTCGTGAATGACAATTTTATGAGCTTTCAAATCCTTCATGAATCCAGTTCATATCAATCTTATGCTTCCTCAAAATGAAGTTTTAAGAGCCTTTCATATTTCACAAAATAAAGGAAAATAATCCATAGAGGGCAACCTTCTAACTTCCAAAAATCATGTCAATATCAAAACCATTCAATTCCAACCCTCATTAAAATCTTCTCACATTAGATAATTGCAACACCAATTTAAAGAATATATAAGTGCTCATGGCCAGGGCAAATCAAGAGGGCAAAATGAGCTCGAATAAAACTTCAACAGGCTCATGGGTAGGGATAAGAAAGAAGACAGGGGCTCACGGGTAAGGCCAAGAAAAAGCACAACCAAAACCACATAATAAGCCCACGAGTAGAGACCAGAAAAGCACAACCAAACCCCCAATATAAGCTCACAAGTAGGGGCAGCAAGGGAAAGCCACCACATATATTGTTATTATGCTCTTTTGATATACATAAGAGAGTTAATNAAAAATGAGCTCGAATAAAACTTCAACAGGCTCATGGGTAGGGATAAGAAAGAAGACAGGGGCTCACGGGTAAGGCCAAGAAAAAGCACAACCAAAACCACATAATAAGCCCACGAGTAGAGACCAGAAAAGCACAACCAAACCCCCAATATAAGCTCACAAGTAGGGGCAGCAAGGGAAAGCCACCACATATATTGTTATTATGCTCTTTTGATATACATAAGAGAGTTAATGGACAAGCTCTTGTAAATCATCCCAACTGAAACCATTTTCATCAAATAAGACATGATAGTGAGTTGGTCTGCTTATATCAAGCATTCCCACATAGAAACACATATTGAAATCATAATTTTTTTTTGGATGACAAATTTGGTTATCAACAACTATCCATGGAGGAATGTTATCCGGAGAATCTCCAACCAAACAAAGCCCAACAAGAGGGGCAAACAGAATGACATGTTAGGCAAACCGAGCCCAAAAAGAAGGGCAAACAACATAACAACTCAGGCAAACTGAGCCCAGCAGGAAAGGGCAACGAAAAAAAAAACATGACANCGAGCCCAACAAGAGGGGCAAACAGAATGACATGTTAGGCAAACCGAGCCCAACAACAAGGGCAAACAACATAACAACTCAGGCAAACTGAGCCCAGCAGGAAAGGGCAACGAAAAAAAAAACATGACAGACAAACCGGGCCCAACAGGAGGGGCAACAGAAATAGACATAACAGGTACACCCGAGTCCAATCAAAAGGGTAAAACAAATAACCATAACAGGTAAACCCGAGCCCAACAGAGTGGCAAAATAAATAGAGTTCCAACCCAAAAAAAAATTAGTCCAACAAATGGAACAAAATTAAAAAAAAATGATTTTAGCTCAACTAAACCCAGCAAAAGAGAGCCAATAACAGATAAACTTTTGAGTCAAAATGAGTCCAATACATGGGGAAGAAAGAAAAGCAGCACTTCCAACTAAAATTCAACCAAAACCGAGCCACCAAATGGGGAAAACAGAGCAAAATTTTCGGCTAACGTTTAATCCTAAAAGGAGCCAAAATTGAGNTCCAAAAAAAAATTAGTCCAACAAATGGAACAAAATTAAAAAAAAACGATTTTAGCTCAACTAAACCCAGCAAAAGAGAGCCAATAACAGATAAACTTTTGAGTCAAAATGAGTCCAATACATGGGGAAGAAAGAAAAGCAGCACTTCCAACTAAAATTCAACCAAAACCGAGCCACCAAATGGGGAAAACAGAGCAAAATTTTCGGCTAACGTTTAATCCTAAAAGGAGCCAAAATTGAGCCCACCAAATGGGTCAAAACAGGGCAGAATTTTCAGCATTTATTTGGACAGGAATAACAATAATAAAAAGCATCAATATTTTATTTTCAACATGAATTCTAGATGAGCAAATATCATTTCAGAGTTCATAGTTGTGGCTTCCCAAATATTTCTAGCAGAAAAAAAACGCAAGCAATCCTTTCCGCTAAAATTACTCTTCCTTTAACAATAAATTGATTCAGCAAGAAGAAAAAAAAGAAGGCTACAGCTTTCAGCATACAGGTATAGAAATAATAAAAGCGTAAGAAGAAGATTTGCATGTGACAATGGATCAAAAAATGTTTTCCCTAAACTGCTATTTCAACTAATCAACATAAAACTTATAAATCAGATCCAATAAAAGTATTAAAGGCCCAATACTTGATCTCAATTCCATTACGAAATGCCAGTTAAGACAAAACAAAGCCTCATGTATGCACTACCTATTTTAACATCTCCAATATGTGTCGAGCAGGGAAACAAAACAGAGAAGAGAAGGAAGAAGTACCTTGCTCGAGATTTCCTAAAAGAAAACAACAGAAAAAAGGCCACCAAGCTTCCAAACACCCAACACACAAGGACCTAGCCGAGAAGGAATTTCGGCAGAGCCTTCTTCTCCTAAAAGTCTTGAACAACAACTAGCGAAAACCTCGGCCTTCCTTTCTCTCAGAAAATTTTCAAAAACCCAGAAAAGTACCCTAAAAAATTTTTTTATATGTAGAAATGAGAGGGGGGACAACCATATTTACCACAGCTTTGTGGTCGAATCAAATGACGGGGAAGGAATCGTCACAATAAAGAAAAAGAGGGTAAAGCCTCGAGAAAGAGAAGGGTCGGCCAACCCAGCTCCTGCGATTGGAGAGCCGAAAGGTCGAGGGGCCANAGCAGAGCCTTCTTCTCCTAAAAGTCTTGAACAACAACTAGAGAAAACCTCGGCCTTCCTTTCTCTCAGAAAATTTTCAAAAACCCAGAAAAGTACCCTAAAAAGTTTTTTTATATGCAGAAATGAGAGGGGGATAACCATATTTACCACAGCTTTGTGGTCGAATCAAACGACGGGGAAGGAATCGTCACAATAAAGAAAAAGAGGATAAAGCCTCGAGAAAGAGAAGGGTCGGCCAACCCAGCTCCTGCGATTGGAGAGCCGAAAGGTCGAGGGGCCATGCGAGAAAAGAGAAGAGTTGAGAGAAGGGAGGCGGCAGCGTGGATCGTCCAAGGGAGCTAGGGCAAACAGAGAGAGCGAGCCAAACACCTGATCGAGCCTGAGGGTCAAATGAAGGTTAAGTGTGCGGAAAAGGGGGTAAATAGGGTTTAGGATTAAAATTAATATTATAAGTAATAATATAAATATAAAAGTATTTAATATTTTAAAAATAAAATTTTGATTTGTACATTTTTATTCGTGTGTCATAGCATAACAAAATGGATGTTCTTTTTAGGTAATTCTAACGTTCCGGACGCGTTGGCGCAGTATATTTCGTCATCGGAGGTCGTCCGAAGAAGTTCACATTTTCACGCATCCTTTAAGCTCAATTTTAGTTTGATCTTGTGCAACTTAGTGAATTTTGTGNATACATTTTTATTCGTGTGTCATAGCATAACAAAATGGATGTCCTTTTTAGGTAATTTTGACGTTCCGAACGCGTTGGCGCAATATATTTCGTCATCGGAGGTCGTCCGGAGAAGTTCACATTTTCACGCATCCTTTAAGCTCAATTTTAGTTTGATCTTGTGCAACTTAGTGAATTTTGTGCATTTTGTGTGTATGTGTGATGATAAAGTCCTGAAGAGGTTTTCCTAGGGATTGAGATTCTATTTAAAACTTCTCATTGAGTCTCCACAAGATAGTCCTTAAACACTCGACCATACAACGATGGTTTTGAGATCATCAATGCGAGACATCACAAGAGAAATAGGAAGTGACTGGAATTTCTAAGGGGATGGATTCCAATACTAGTTTTCTAAGATAGTCAATAAGAACCCCTAGAGCTAGATCCTAGGATCCTAAGGAAAAGAGTAATGACCTCAAAATGAGGTCAATAGTTGGTTAATGTGAAATTGGTTGTCCAAGTGTTGGAGTAAAGAGGCTATGTGTTGGTCAGTTTTATGTAATAAGAATGTATTCTACATATGCTAGTAGAAATGTTTGTATGTTATTTTTGCGGTAGAGGAGAAGAGGGTAGTCGGCTCTATTAAGTGAAAAATGTTGGCTATAAAGATATGTACAAAATGTGGAGTATCATTGGCTCGGTGCCTGTTTTAGCCCATAAATTGCTTTGTGTAGCTTGCAGACGAAATCTGGATGTTGTTGGTCTTTGAATCCTGAGGGTTGATGCAAAAGCACTATATCATCTAGTTTGCCATGAAGGAAACAGTTGATACGTCAATTTGTTGAACCTCCCATTTGTGTGCAGCTGCTAGAGCCAAGAGCATGCAAATGGTAGGGAGCTTTGTCAATCGACTAAGGTCTCTGTGTAATCGATGCCTAGTTTTTTAGCACAACCTTGAGCGACTAAGCATACCTTGTATCTAGCAATTGTGCCATCAGCATGAGGTTAATTTTATGTCCATTTGCAGCCCAAAATGTTGTGATCGTGTGGTGGTGGTACTAGGGACCATTCCCCCTGTTGTTGAAGTGCGAGGAATTCCATAGACATGGCTTGACGCCACCGCGGAATCTTACTGGCTTGAGAGTAAGAGGGTGGTTCAATGGGATTGGTTTGATGAGTAAGATCAAGGATGTATTTGGGTTTGAGATGACCTATTTTGGCTCGATTTATNTGCCACCGCGGAATCTTACTGGCTTGAGAGTAAGAATGGGATTGGTTTGATGAGTAAGATCAAGGATGTATTTGGGTTTGAGATGACCTATTTTGGCTCGATTTATCATGTGATGGTTTGGTGGTTGGGGTGGAGGTGGGATTGGTTCGGTTGGTTGTTATGGTGAGATGTGGTGTTGGGTTGAGGAGGGTTGATGGGTGTTGTTTTGTTGTGATGGAGGTTCTGGGTTTTTTGTGATTTGGGGAAAAGTGGAGGTGGGAACTAGCAGTGAAGGTGGTGGATATGGTGTGGGTTTTTCTGTTTTTATGTGGGTTTGGTTTGGTTGATGAAATGGAAACAGTGTTTCTATGAATGTTACATGCCTTGATATGATGGTTTTGTTGTTGGATAGATTCCAACATTTGTTGGCTTTGTATTGTGGGTTTTAGCCAATGAATACACACGTGGGTGCTTTGGTGCTTTGGGTTGTAGTTTCTCTGTCATTTGAAGTGCTTGTAAAGGAAAGCATTCACAATAGAATGTTCTAAGGTGATCATATGTTGGTTTTGTTTTGTAAAGTAGTTCATGAGGTGTTTTTGGTGTTTTTGGAGGGCATGATATTGATGAGGTAGATGGTTGTTTGAATGGCCTCCATCCAGAAGGATGGAGAGAGAGGCCGTTTTGAGTATGTTTCTTGCGGTTTTAGTAATGTGCATGTGTTTTCGTTCCGCTAACTCTTTTTGTTGTGGTGTGTATGGGCATGAGAATTGATGTTTTATTCTCTGAAGTTTAAGGTATTGTTGTAATTGCAGAGATGTATATTCTCTACCATTATCTGTTTGAAGTATTTTTATTTTTGTATTAAATTGATTTATGATGTAGTTTTGAAGGTTGATAAAGTGTGTGGTGATTTTAAATTTGTTTTACATGGGAAATATCCAATAGAAGCGAGAGTAAATATCTATGAAGGAGACGTAATATCTATATCTATTAATTGAAGGGAGGGAAAGGGTCCCCAAACAGCAGAGTGGATTAGTTCTAAGCATTTATACTTAGTACTACTAATAAGAAAAACTAGTTTATGACTTTTGTTCTGATTACTTTCCGAGCATTGTGGCTGGAGGTTGGAGATGCGTAGTTGAGGATATTGCCTTGAGATGGTTGAGAGTGTATGAAGATGGGGATGATTGAATTTTTCATGCCAGTTGATAGGGGAGGTGGATGTATGGAGAGCTTGTATGCACAGAGACCTTGCTTACAGGTCCTNGTCTTTCATGCCAGTTGATAGGGGAGGTGGATGTATGGAGAGCTTGTATGCACGGAGACCTTGCTTACAGGTCCTGTGAGGAGAGTCTTCAAGGTTTTTCGGTCCTGTTTGTAGTATTGATTAGCATCAAAGGAGATAATGCAGTTATTGTCTTGAGATAGTTTTTGAATGGATATGAGATTGTGTGAGAGATGTGGAATGCGTAGCAGAGACGAGAGATTGAGCTGACTTGTGGGGGTGGGAAGGATGCCCGATCCTGTATGAGTTCTGTTGGTGGCCTGTCNATCTTGAGATAGTTTTTGAATGGATATGAGATTGTGTGAGAGATGTGGAATGCGTAGCAGAAACGAGAGATTGAGCTGACTTGTGGGGGTGGGAAGGATGCCCGATCCTGTATGAGTTCTGTTGGTGGCCTGTCTATTTCCTACAGTAAATTGATCTGTGCCTTGATATGGATGTGGGAAGCGTAAATTTTCTATATTTGGTGTGAGATGAGCAGTCGCACCAGTGGCTAGGATCCAGTGTTGGTTTTTGTGAAGGCCGTGTTGTTTGGGTTTGTGGTGGGCTTGTGTTGGAGGTTAGTTCTATGCCAGCATTAGCAGGTTTAGTGTCCTTGTTTGAGGCATATTTGGTCGGCGATTGTTTTTTTTTTTGTTTGGGTTGGTGTTGTTTTTGGAATGTTGGTGTGATTGTTGTGTGTTTTTGTAGTTTGTTTTGGGTATGTTGAGTTGGTTTTGGTTTTGTTGGTATATAAGGCTATAATAGGTTGTTGTTTGAGTTGTTCAATGGTCAGATTGGGTTCCTCGCTTTGAAGTAGTGAGTTGAAATCCTCGAGTTTGATTGGATTGAGCTGTGTGTGTATGGAGTTTTAAAACCTTGATATTGCGGTGGTAATTCGTTGAGCGTGTAGAGAATGATGTCCTCTATATCGATCTTAGCTCTCACGGCTGCAATGTTATCATTAATATTTTTTGTGTTGGCCAAGTACTTAGACATGGTATTGCTTCCCATCACTTTTCAGCTGGATTACTCTGGATTTGTTTGTTGATTAAAATCTTCGTTCGAGGGTGGCCCATATCTCGGGTGTGTTGTTGAGATTGAGTACATATGGTAGAATTGGTGTGGATATAGCTGATAGCATTGCTGCCTTGAGATTTTGATCGACTAGGTGCCAGAGTTTGACTGGATTTTTTGATGAACTTCCTGGCTCGTCTTTGATAAATTATGGTGGAGTGGGAGAATTCTCTGCAAGGAATTCTTCGAATCCATTTGCTTTAAAAAGTTTCAGTATCTGTGTTTTCCATACCTGATAGTTGTTGTATTGGAGAGGTGAATTTGCTAATGTCTTGATGTTTAACATTAGGAACTTGAGCGATGCAGATATGGAGATTTTTTTCATGCGATTGAGAGATACTGTTGAATTAGAGTTTGTTCTGATCATGAAGCAGCCTGGGGAATCTATTGATTGATGGTTGTGAAGTTTTACATTCTGATACCATGAAAGAAAAGATAATTCCGATATTAACCTTTGTGCTTTTCTCCAAATAAGTGAATTACATCCTTTCCTCTTCCATTTCTCACCTTTCTCACTTGCACTGTTTCTTTCCTAGCTCCCTTTCTTATAGCATTTCATAGGTGGAAAGCTTGCCTGTGCTACATTGCTTTTGGCGAGATCTTTGCATGTGTGTGGAAGGAAGATGATACTCCTGTGAGGCTATGCTGCCCGATTCTGCTTTGGTGGTTATCGGTGGGGACCAAGTTGTTGTTTTCTCTCTTTAGTTATGGTGTCATTTAGCATCATTTTTGTTTTTGTTTTTTATTTTTCAATTTTATTTTGTTTTGTTTATGTTTTTTCTTTATATTTTATTTTCTTTTGTTTATGTTCAATATTTTCCTATTTCTGTTGGTTTACATCATGGGTCGGCTTTAAGCCCATATCCTTTTGCTCTGGTTATGGATGGTCTTAATGGACACTTACAGGAGGATGTACCATGATGTATGCTTTTTGCTGATGATATCCTTCTCATGGATAAGACGAGAGAAAAAGCTCAGGAAAAACTTGAATTATGGAGGTCTACCTTGGAGCCTAAAGGCCCTTGTTTGAATAGAACTAAAGCTGAATCATGAAATATAATTTTAGTAGTAATAGCTTCAGTGACAGAAATGTAACTATGAGTGATCAAATTATTAAAAGGTTTGAATGCTTTAGATATCTTGAGTCTATAGTTCAAAGTAATTGTGATATTGATGGGGATGTTATTAGTAGAATTCAAGTTGGTTGGTTGAAGTGGAGGAATGCTTTGGGCCTATTGTATGATAGAAAAGTACCGCTTCAACTGAAAGGAAAATTTTATAAGATGGTGTTGAAACCTGTAATGCTTTGTGACGCTAAATGTTGGCCTTTAAAAGAGAAGCATAAAACTAAGTTAATTGTTGTCGAGATGAGAATGATTAAGTGGATTATTGGCTTTACTCTTAGTGACAAAATGCGAAATGAATATATCTGTGATATGATTGGTGTAGCTCGAGTGACGGACAAAATTTGAGAGAGTAGTCTTAGATGGTTTGGTCACATTAAACGTCGACCATCTGACGATCCAATTAGAAGATTAGATGTTTTAGATTCGACTTATGTTAAGAAAGAAAGAGGTAGGCCTAAGATGACTTGGGCATATTGTATAAAAAACGATCTTAATTTATTAGAATTCAATGAAAATATGATACTAAATAGGACACAATGGACAAAAAGGATTCATGTAACCGACCCTACTTAGTGAGATAAAGGTTTTGTTGTTGATGTTGTATGTTTTAAAGCGAAACATATTTGTCATGGTATAACATGTTTAGTTGTTTTTAAAAACACTTAAAATACATAAACACGTTTTTAAAATAAAATTTAAAAGAAAAAAAAAATCAATAGTGATCCCAAACAAGCCATAAGTATATTTTTTGCATGTTTTTATTTTGGGGCATTTACAAAGCATACAATTCTTATGAATTTACGTATCTAACACCAAAGTTTTATATTTACATGCATAGTACTCAATTCTTTTGTATTACAGTAGTACTAATTATCATTTTTTAATTGTCAAATCGGCCTTTTCATGTATAGGTAAAGTGCTGCACGTGTAAATATGAAAGTTTAGGTGTGTGATATGTTAATTCATAAGAATTGCATGCTACTTGTCTAAATTTCTCATTTTTTTTCCTTTGCTCGCCAATAATTTCAAACAAGCCAAATAAAATAAGCACTGGGCTCGCTAAAACCGGGCTCATAATTGGGCTAAAATTCAACTTTGTCGCCTTTATGAACATCCTCTTAACTACCAAATTTGATTTGTGGATTAATTTCATACAGGTTATGGCCCCTCGAACATTCTCTCTTGTTTGTTTCCGCCTCATCCCACCTTCAAATCATGAAGACAACGGCTATAAGCTGAACTACAGCTTAATGGATGCTATCAACACAGGCGGAAAAATCTTTCTATCTCACACGGTATGAGAGCTTATTGAATTATTGATTTTGTTCTGGCAGAAACATTCTGTTGCTCATGCAGTAGTTCTTGTGAAAGTGCTTTAATTTTATGGGGGCATTTACATACATACAACCCAATTCCTATGTATTTACATATCTATCACCTAAATTTCAGTTTTTACGTTTATATCACCCAAAAATTTCATATTACATAAAAAATATCATTTTTTTAAATTTTAAAAAAGTAAAATACATCTTTTTGTGCATATATAAAAATTGATGTTCAGGTGTTAGATGTGTAGATACATAGGAAATGTGTGGTATGTATGTATATCTTCCTTTATAATTTTTATTGGCTGATTAGGTTCTGTCGGGGAAGTTTGTGTTGCGGTTTGCTGTGGGAGCTCCATTGACAGAAGAGAAACATGTTAGGGAAGCTTGGAAGGTTTTACAGAAGCAGGCTGATGCTCTCTTGGGTGATATTTAAAGGTGAGTTTAATTTGAACCACTTGGGTCAGTAGAAGCCTTGTTTATGATTATTTTAGTTGGGTAAATGATTTATCTATTTTTGGGTTCATTTATTCAACAATTACACACCTACCACCCAATTTCTATGTATTTACATGTCTAACACTTCAATTTTTTTTTTTTAACATTTATACCTGACACTCACCAAGTGTTGCGAAGCATGGGCTGCTCACGCAAGTATACGTGACGTATCAATAGTATCGGGTTCGAGTCTGGTTGTCGATTCCACAGAGAAGTAGGAGAACTCAATGAAGGAAATGTTTTAGCTTACTACTATCCGTCCAAGCCTGAAGAGTTTGATTTGCAAGTTCAATTTTAAACTTATATGAAAGTTATGAAAAACATGGCTATCCTGATAAGCAAAAAAGTTCTTTTATCAAATTAGGTGTTGAGAATTTTCCCTCTTTAATCGATCAAGTGATGAATAAAACTAATGATTAGATTCAAAAATAGGTCAATTAGGAGAAAAATTCTTTCTAACCCCTTTCTAGTGGTTGAAAGAAGTTTAACAATATTAAGTTTAGTTCCCTAAAACTCTTGATCTGCTCAAAGGAAAAGGACTCTTAGAAGATTACATAAATTCAGTGGCAATATCCCCATTCCAAGGTGTTCATGTTGTTAACTCTATTTATTCCATACAGAATCCTTCCGAATATCAATATTCACAAAATGTTTTAACAATCAACTGACCAAGTAGAAAGTAAATTAAGTTTTTAAATTAACACAACACTTTTAAATTTTTAAATTTAAATCAAAGCCCAAACAATCTCAAATCATTTGTCCTATCCATTCACCATCTCAATTAAAGAGNTTAAATTTAAATCAAAGCCCAAACAATCTCAAATCATTTGTCCTATCCATTCACCATCTCAATTAAAGAGAGAAACAAGAAGACTACTCACAATCGATGATAAATCTCATCAAAATAAACTTAGTTTTATGCATAAACATCAAAATCAAAGTCTTACAAAGAAGTTTTTAAGAAAATACAATGTAAACACACTTATCTCCTTCACAAACAAGTAGTTTGAGGATGTCACTAACGACAAACATTTTACTCTCTATTTTCCTCTTTTCTAATATCTTTGCAAAAGCTTTGGCTTTCCCCTCCAATTCCTCTCTCAAAATGATAGAAAGAAAAAGGATGAAAAGCCCCCAAATTTTTGTATTTGTCCAATTTATATCTTCTCCAAAGCGAACCAAAGTTTGAACTGCNGAACTTAGTTTTATGCATAAACATCAAAATCAAAATCTTACAAAGAAGTTCTTAAGAAAATACAATGTAAACACACTTATCTCCTTCACAAACAAGTAGTTTGAGGATGTCACTAATGACAAACAATTTACTCTATTTTCCTCTTTTCTAATATCTTTGCAAAAGCTTTGGCTTTCTCCTCCAATTCCTCTCTCAAAATGATAGAAAGAAAAATGATGAAAAGCCCCCAAATTTTTGTATTTGTCCAATTTATATCTTCTCCAAAGCGAACCAAAGTTTGAACTGCACAAACTGTCAAAATTTGGGTACCGGCGTCGGGGCACCCATATGTGGAGTCTGGGCGCTACTATTTATTTTTGCACGTGGTGTGTAAGCTCTACTCTTTGGCCCCAGAACACCATTTTGCTCCTTTTTCTTCATTTTGATTCCAGTTCTATCCTCGAAGTGCAGTGTTATCATGTAAAATTCAAAAATACAAGTAACAACAATTACAAAATTATTAACATATCAAAATCCCCCAAACTTGTAATGTACTTGTCCCCAAGTCCAAGTAACAATCAAAACTTAAATATTTGATATTGTTAAACATAATAGGGTGGATTTTATAAGTGACTACCTACAATCAAACTTCCAAAGATACAAAGTTAGTGATAATATGCCACTATTGAATTATTTTGTCACACGTGCTTTAAGAAACCTTGAACTTCTTCAAATGATATTTAATCTCATATTACTTTCAAAGGATCTAGGAGATGCTAAGTTAATACAATTTGGATGTTAAATTCTAAAAATTTAGTCTTCCATANCATCAAAATCCCCCAAACTTGTAATGTACTTGTCCCCAAGTCCAAGTAACAATCAAAAATTAAATATTTGATATTGTTAAACATAATAGGGTGGATTTTATAAGTGACTACCTGCAATCAAACTTCCAAAGATACAAAGTTAGTGATAATATGCCACTATTGAATTATTTTGTCACACGTGCTTCAAGAAACCTTGAACTTCTTCAAATGATATTTAATCTCATATTCCTTTCAAAGGATCTAGGAGATGCTAAGTTAATACAATTTGGATGTTAAATTCTAAAAATTTAGTCTTCCATANTACAGTAGTACTAATTATCATTTTTTAATTGTCAAATCGGCCTTTTCATGTATAGGTAAAGTGCTGCACGTGTAAATATGAAAGTTTAGGTGTGTGATATGTTAATTCATAAGAATTGCATGCTACTTGTCTAAATTTCTCATTTTTTTTCCTTTGCTCGCCAATAATTTCAAACAAGCCAAATAAAATAAGCACTGGGCTCGCTAAAACCGGGNCGCTTCAACTGAAAGGAAAATTTTATAAGATGGTGTTGAAACCTGTAATGCTTTGTGACGCTAAATGTTGGCCTTTAAAAGAGAAGCATAAAACTAAGTTAATTGTTGTCGAGATGAGAATGATTAAGTGGATTATTGGCTTTACTCTTAGTGACAAAATGCGAAATGAATATATCTGTGATATGATTGGTGTAGCTCGAGTGACGGACAAAATTTGAGAGAGTAGTCTTAGATGGTTT
>JXCR01147352.1:14935-89952 GCA_002079205.1 Phalaenopsis hybrid cultivar
CTCCTAACTTGTTGGATACCTCAGAGGCCTATTAAACTAAATATTCTTTGCTCAATGGAATCATCCTTAATTAAACTTTTTAAGGACTTACCAAGATATGACATAGGGTTAGGATAATAACCAAAATTTTACCTTCCCTGCTCTTCATAAACTGCCTTAACATGCATTTTAAGTTTCAGGTAGTTAGGAAAATTACCAAAATTTTACCTTTCCTGCTCTTCATAAACTGCATTAACATGCATTTTAAGTTTCAGGTGGGTGGAACCACCAGAACTTACCTTTTCTGCTCTTCATAAATTTCCTTAACATGCATTTTAAGTTTCAGGTGGTGGAACGTACTTTCCTGCTCTTCATAAACTGCCTTAACATGCATTTTAAGTTTCAGGTGGTGGAACGAGAATTCGCCAGGTACGCTTTTACAGTTTATAGTACCGTCTTTCTTCTGCCTTTTCCTTACATGTTCCATGTGCCGGGTACGCTTTTACAGTTTATAGTACCGTTTTCCTTCTACCTCTTCCTTAAATGTTTCATGCTTGCATTTACCTACATAAACTTGCATGTTAACCATAACCCAAAACCAAAATTAAAAATTAACCAAGATAAAATTCACCGCCACAACATGCAAAATATAAAACAATTCAAAATTTAATCACAAACATCACATAAAATTACAACTTCAACCAAATTAAGACGTCTCTATCAGATGATCGGGAATCCCTCGGAGGAGGTAACCTACGGTTGCTAGAGGCTTCTTACGGTTAAAATGAAATTATGGAACTCATTAAGTTGGGTTTGATAAGTTCATTTGGACTAAGTGAATCTAATAGACCAGAACGAGGGAACCGTAGGATCCTAACCGGTGTCACTCTAATCAACTTTAATATGCACTCATAAAATTTAAAGAACCCAGAACGAGGGAACCGTAGAATCCTAACCGGTGTCGCTCTAATCAACTTTAATAGGCCCTCATAAAATTTAAAGAACTTCAACTATAGGGCCACCTAATTTGATATTATAGCTTGACACACTAGATAACTCAAACTCCTCGCGGTAAGGAGCTTGGAACTAGCTTGGTGGGCAGCACCACCATCTTCAACAACAAAATCTTTCTTCCCCAGCTAAACCAATCTTCCTTCCTTAGACTTAAACAACAAATCCATAGGACTTCGAGGTTGCTTGCTTATGTAACGTAAATCCTCACCTTATCTTTAGNCACTCCTCTGGATTTGTGACATCCCCTAGTCCTTCTTCCTTTGGATTCTACAATAGAAAATGTTCCAAATTTGAACCAATCCCCTTGCACATCTCCATGTCCAATTTCATTGAAGAGTCCTACCCTTTGAAATTCCTTAAAGATATTTTTTTTTTTATTTTTATCAAGAGTCTTCTTAGATGACTTTGGTCATTTAAGATGTAATTAATTATAGGGGCTTACCATTATAGGAAGCATGTCCGGACCCAACTTAATATGAACCCTATTTAATCCTTTATATTAAATAGGGGAACTTGTCGGCAAATACAAAGGTTTCGCAAACTAAACCGATGTCATACTTTCCTAAGTTTATTTGATCGAGCCTCATCCTCAAGTCTTGTGTTTATCATTCGGGATAGATACAGGATTTGAGGTATAGTGCTATTTCATTTTAAACTATTAAAAATATGAGGTCAGTTTGATTTCATACTTCCACGTCCTTCCGAAGCGGGCGACGAAATTTTGATTTCGGCGACCGACAGCTTCTCACGGGCAACCCCACAAACCAACCCAAAATAGCACCGACAAAGCTTTATTCTTCCAACAATTTGTGAGGGCTTGTATAGGATTGCTTTCAATTTGTATGTTGATTTTCCCAACAGATCAGTTAAGACATTTGCCAAGTTGGAACAATTATTTTTGAAGAGATTAGCCTAAGCAAAACACCATGTATCTATAGGAGAGCTCATAATGGAAAAGAAAACGCCCAATGAGACTTTGGTGGATTACAACTTGAAGTGGAGAAACCTTAGCATGAAGTGTGAATCTCAGCTACAAGAACATCATGCAATTGAGATTTTACTCAAGAGCATTCATGGGCTACTAGCTTTCAAGCTCAAGGGACTCACCACCAAATCCTTTGAGAAGCTACTCAGTACAGCCAACAATCTTCAAGAAGAAACCAAACATATAGATTCTCATGAGAAATCCAAGGCAACTAGAGTAATTGAAAAGAATTCAGGTACAATTGCAACTATCTATAAAGGAAAACAATCGATAAAGATATATCCAAAAAATCCTCGCCAATCTTCATCACAGCATGCTCAGAAACAGAGTAGCCAGTCCAACCAGCGATCGCCTCAAGAAGGATCACCTCGAACAGGGAATAAGAGAATATCTCTAGCAGAATGACAAAAAAAGGTGTCTTCTTTCAAAGATGAAGCTGTATCCAAAATGTTTAGAAGTTTGATGAAGAAGCCTGAGCTCAGACTACCAGATCCAACGAAACCCGAAGAGGTCGACAAGAAGGATCAACCAAATTATTGCCCATACCACAGGTTGCTTGGGCACACTATAGAAGAATGTTTCATCTTTAAGAATTGGCTTGAGAAGAACCATAAAGAATGGAATACAATGATCCCAAAAGAATTTTTAAAAGAACCTGAAAAAGGTTCCATAAATGTGATTACGGCTGAGCCAATCGCTCCGATTTATCTATATACTGGAGAAGATGGATGGAGTACAACTTGGGATGAGCTCAAGAGGATCCTAATCTAAATACAGGATCCATTGAAACAATATTTTGCATATACAAAAAAAGGGGGAAGGAATGAAGTTTGGAGAAAAACATCCAAAAAAATATTGAATCAAATCGAGAATGCATCAAAACAATCTTCCGATCAGAGTCTTCAGCCTGCCAGGCCCGAGATGAAGATTTCACCAGGAGATTCCTCATCGTCAAAGTCAAAGAAAAAGAAGAACACCACTACGAAGATTGATAGGATGGGGGTTAGGTTAAGGGCTGTCTCTTTCTAGATTAGTTATTTCAGATTCGGGGAAGAAAGTCCTCAAACCCTTAACTTTGTATGATTATCTTTTTACCCCTTCAGGATCTTATGAATATAACGATTGTGATTTCAGCTACCTTTTAACTATTTATGGTAATAACGTAACTGATTTTATCCAATTTAGCTTCAATCTTGATTCCCTAAATGATCCTCAAATCGTGTTTGAGTCTAGCGAACTCATTAACAAGATATAAGAAGACATCGATGATACTGCTTACGACAGCACCAGGAGTGAGGAACCAATCCTCGAGAATCAGGGTGCACCACTTGCCATCAATTTAGACCTTTCTGACAAAGAGGAAACACCAGAAGATTCAATAATGATGTCACAAAAATAAGAAATTACAGAAGTGAACTTAAGGAGTGGGAGAGTGTTACCCCTAAGAACAACTCCAACTGATAAAGGAAAACAAATAGTAACTCGAGAAGAACTATCTCCACCTCCACCAGTGGAAGAATCGCATAACTAAGAGAAAATTGGAGGATCATACAAATAGGATTACAACGTGCTAGCTCATCTTAGGAAGTTACCAGCCAGATTAAGCATTTACGATGCTCTGATCCTATCAAAGAAGAGAGAGTCTCTGGTTACATCTTTGCCTGATCCAGAGATTTGCTTAGCCCAGTTGGCCAGCACATCCTCATATGAAGTTTGCTGTTGAAACAACAGGCTGAGGTAACCTTCACAGATGATGATTTACTACTTGGTACCGCTGACCACAACCGAACGCTTTACATATCCATTAACATCGGCAGATTTGTGTTGTCCAAAGGTTTAGTAGATCCGGGAGCATATCTAAACTTGATGAGTCTACGGACATTAGCCTATTTGGATATTGAAGCTCAAGAGCTTACGACTGATAAAATGATGCTAAGAGGATTCAACTAAAAGGGAGAGAGAGCCCTTGGATCGATTATATTATTTATGAAGGTTGGAAAACTAGCAACAACTGCTAAATTCCATATCATCAATGTCGAGACCTCTTTCAATGCTCTATTGGGTCAACCGTAGATTCATGAACACAACATGGTTCCATCTTCTCTACACCAGTGCATTAAGTACTAAAAAGAAGGATAAGAACATTACATCAAGAAAGATCTACAACCGTTTTCGGTTCATGAAGTTGGTATTCATGAAGATACTGCCTACTACGCGCCTCTAAAGAAAACTGTCTTCTCTCGTGAAATCGTAACAAATAAAATTGAAGATTCAAAAAAATTGCAAAAAGGAAGCCATTAAACTCTGTTTCAGCGATCTTCCATCACTCCTTTGCAACATGTTGATTGGAGGTTCTTTTAGTTTGAGCACCTGAGGTCGAGGCCGGGGATGTAGGTGTGGAAGAATCAACTTAATCGTTGAATGGACTAGGCCAACCATCAACACTGGTGATAAAGACAGTTCTAAAGATTAAATAATGATGACAAAACAGAAGAAACCTCAATACAAGATATCCTTAAATGATGCGGAGAAAAGGGAATACGAGACAATGTATGATCGGATAAACCACTATGTGAATGCTATTACCCTTACTCCGATTCTCCCTCAAAAGTTCAAGAGTTTAGAGGTCAAGGAGGTCTGTAGTGTTGGTTCAAAGCTAATAAAATTTTATCGTGCTTCTATCCCTACTAATCTTGAAAATCATGTAAAATTGGACGATGATCCTATTGAGTTAATGGAATTGCTTTTTGGTTACTTTTTCCTTGTGTACAAAAGTTAATTCAATAAGGACACTTGCCAAAACAAATGCCAAATGATAAATTTCAACTTTATAAAAAATTATGGAATGCTAAAAGTTGAACTCCCAACTCGAAATAGGGTCTCGGATTTGGTACAGTAGAGTCAGTCGATGATTCAGAATTTTGCATGGTTTTTACTAATGAATCAGAAGAGGATTGCCTAGATATAGAGGTTGACTCTAGTGATCAGTTAATAGAATATGCTTTTCCAGAATTTGAGGAGGAAATTAAATCTATTGCTGATGAATTAAAGGAAATCAACCTTGGGACGGAGTACAACCTCGACCTACATTTATAAGTCCTTTACTCAACAATGAAGAATCTTTACAATTGATCAAACTGCTAACAGAATTCAAAGATTGCTTTGCCTGGAGCTATGATGAGATGTTAGGACTATCAACAAAGGTTGCAGTTCATAAACTCAGGGTAGAGAAAGATATGACCCCAGTGAAACAAGCTCCCAGAAGAATGCGCATTAAAATAGAGCAACAATCATCGCTGAGGTGAAGAAATTAAGAAACGCTAACTTTATAAAAGAAGAACAATACCCCACATGGTTGGCTAACATTGTCCTAGTTAAGAAGAAAAATGGACAAATCCGTGTTTGTGTAGACTTTAGGAATT
Organism: Phalaenopsis hybrid cultivar; assembly: GCA_002079205.1. Classification (NCBI taxonomy): domain Eukaryota; kingdom Viridiplantae; phylum Streptophyta; class Magnoliopsida; order Asparagales; family Orchidaceae; genus Phalaenopsis; species Phalaenopsis hybrid cultivar. The sequence goes on from JXCR01147352.1 coordinate 20,336, forward strand.
TGTACAAAGCGTGTCCAAAAGACGAGTTTCCACTACCATTACCATAAATGATGGTGGATATCGCTTCAACACTCGAAATTTTCTCCTTCATGGACAAATCATCGGGATACAACCAAGTTAAGATGGCTCACAAGAATGCAACACTTACAGTCTTCAGAAAATTGATTAGAATTTTTTGTTACACAGTGATGTCTTTTGGCCTAAAGAACGCTGGAGCAACATACCAATGTGCAATGACAAATATTTTTGACGACCTCATTTACAATCAAGTGGAATGCTACATGGATGATTTGGTCGTCAAAAGCAAGTGAAAAATAGATCATTTGTATGATTTGAGGATAGTGTTCGAACAGTTACGACGATATGACCTTAAAATGAATCCCTTAAAGTGCGCCTTTGGCGTTACCTTTGGAAAGTTTCTAGTATTTGTTGTCCATCATTGGGGAATCGAGATTGACCAGATAAGATTAAAGCTATCTTAGAAATGCCTCCTCCTAAAATCGTGAAACAACTACGTAGGTGTCAGCCCTTCTTGACATTAATTAAAAAGGACGTCAAATTCATTTGGGAAGAGAAATGCCAGTGGGCCTTTGAAGACGTTAAGCAACATTTAATGACACCTCCTTTTTTGGCAGCCCCTATCTTAGGGAAACCCTTGATACTTTATACAGCAACCTTAGACTACTCTCTTGGAGCCCTTTTAGCCCAAGTCAATGACAAGCGTCAAGAAAACACACTCTACCACTTGAGTCACCATCCAACACCAACGGAGATAAGATATCCACCTATTGAGAAACATTGTATAGCTTTGATTTTCGCTGCCCAAAAACTTAGACATTACATGCTTTCTCATAAAATTATCCTAATTTTAAAAGTTAATCCATTGCAATATTTGATGACCCGACCAACACTCTTCAGAAGCCTAGAAAATTGGTCAATGATTTTATTGTAATTTGTTATAAATTTTATTCCACTCCGTGCTATTAAGGGATAGATTCTAGCAGACTTTCTCATTGCACACCCACTGCCAGCTGGGTCCCCTCTTAACAACGAGATACCAGACGACAAATACTACAAATGTACTTCAATGGTGCTTTGTCAGCCAGAAAAGACAAAGGAGCAAACACAATTATACCTGGAAAAGAAGGAATTGGTTTGATCTTTATCACTGTAGATAAGGGTATGCTGAGGTTCTCACACCACTTGACATAGTCACGCACCAACAATGAACCAAAATATGAAGGATTAATTATCAGGTTGGAGTTGGCAATCTCGATGGTTATAGCATATATTGCCATCTATGGTGAGTCTCAACTCGTTATCCAGCAAGTTCTCAGACAATACAAAATTTTGAAACCACGGCTAGCAGAAAACCATCAGTACACGTTGAAGCTGCTGGAGTAGATCCCAATGTGACTTTCTACCGGATTCTTAGGGTAGATAATGCCCATGCCGACACTCTAGCAAAACTCACTAAGAAGCTGGCATGTACCTGGAGGATTCCATTGAAATAACAGTACAAGGAAGATAAGTTTTGTCTCGGATTGACCTCGAAACTCTACACAAACTCGAAAAAGAAGAAGCAAAAAATTCAGTTGTTGATTTCAATGAAGATTGGCGCAAGCCATTGATAGAATATTTGCATACTGGAAAGCTACCAGAGGAAAAGTTTGAAGCACATCACATTACGAAAAGGGCTATATCATACGCCTTAGTTGGTGATGTCCTCTACAGAAGATCGTTCGACCAGATGTGGCTACGATGTTTGAGCAGAGCCGAGACATAAAATTTTGTTAAAGAAGTACATGTCGGATTGTGTGGCGCTCACCGGTCAGGGCCGAAGATGAAAATGAAGATCAAGAGACTCAGATTATTATTGGCCAGCAATGATGTTCGACTGCATGGATACAACCAGAAGATGTCACTAGTGTCAGGTGCATGGGGTGGTCTTACACAAATCTCTGAATGTGCTACACCTAACCGTTGCCTCGTAGCCATTTGAGTGTTGGGGCACAGACATAATAGATCCGATAGACCCTCCATCCTCCAAAGGACATAGATTTATACTTTCCGCTATAGACTATTTCTCCAAATGCGTAGAGGCAGTACCGTTATTAGAGTTTACGACACAACACGTCCTTCAATTCTTCAAAAGGTAAATTGTCTACAATTTTGGAGTATTGCGAAGAATAATTTTTGATAATCGGACAGCTTTTAAAAGCACAAAAATTAATAATTTCGTCAAAAGACATGGGATAGATTAGAGATACTCTACAACTTACTATCCTAGAGCAAATGGCTTGGTCGAAGCCTTCAACAAGACATTGGTAAAGATTTTAAATAAAACACATGGATGAAAAAAAAAGAGATTGGCACAATAAATTGCTAGAATCTTTGTGAGCCTACCAGACGACGTTCAGGACTCCCACTCAGTGTACACCCTTCTTGCTTGTGTCGAGTCTAAGGCCATACAACCGTTAAAAATTTAAACGCTCCCTCTCAGAGTCGCTTCCGCCAACCAACTTACAATGGAAGAAAGTACAAAACTCTGACTTGAAGAACTGGAGAGTCTGGAAGAAAAATAACTTGAAGTACAACAACACTTGAAACTTTGCCAGGCAAAGATGGTATAAGCTCATGACAAATTGGTCCGCCCAAGGACATTCAAAGTTGGTGACCTCGTACTTGTGCTCAAAAGGCCTCTTCTTGCACGCGACAAGATAGGTGAAAACTTTGAGCTAACTTGGGAGGGACCATTTGTCGTTAAGAAGGTCCATGTAGGAGGAGCTTACCTGTTAGTAGATTTCCTAGATGAAAGGCCCATGCTACCAATCAACAGACGATACCTGAAGACATACTGCACAACCTGACATTTCTTCCATCGCTTAATTTGAAATTTTAAAAGTTAGATTGTTTTGGGGTTATTTATGTGGCCAAATGTCTGTGACCTGGTCCAAAATTTTTGAAATAAGATTAACCTCAACATAGTGAAAATTTTTGAAAATTACACACTTCAGTTTTCTCTTTTTAAACTTAATATCCTACTAAATTAAAAAAATGCATACACAAATAAATGACTTCTTCACCAAAATAAAGTAAAATTTTCTTTAATAAATACTTTATTTTGTTCTTGCTCACGCTAAGTTTCAGCTCACTGATATTTTTTCTGTCTTCTACAGAGAGTCAGGCCAGAGGTTGATCTTTGCTTTTAAAGATGGCTGGAACCTCACACTCAACAAGGATATGGCACCGCAGGGCGGAACCATAGACTTTGACATGGAATTTAGTCAAGTCGACTTGGATTATGAGGGGCCTCTAATGGATGTCGTCAGCTGTTAAGAAAAGGAAGGGTTACCCTCACTGCTAAGGTTGACCACCAAAGACAATTCATCACTGAAAACAAAGAATGTGATGATACAACAAAAACCGATGGAGGGGCATAGCCACCTACCATCCATGATAGCTACGTCGACTTGGGGCCTAGTCTCTGCCATTAATGAAAGACTACCAAATTCTCTGCTATGAACAATTCAGCACATAAATTCTAGCCTCCGAAAGTAGATGGCTTTCTTACGAGAAGAAAGAAGATGCTAGAAAGAAGCAGAGAATTTACTTACTCCTATTCCTGAAGGGAACATTTATGATCCAGGAATGAGAGAAACCTCTTCCAGTTTGCCTGCTACAGATGAGGAGTTTGAATTTGTTATAGAGCCAGAAATACCACCAGCTTTAGATGTTCTTTGCACGGGATGCCCGACCTGCAACGCGGAAATACATGGACGAGCGTAAGCTACAGGGGCATTCTTGGAATGGCCGGACTGTAATGTCCTACACCTATAACACTATAACACCTTAGAAGAGTACACATCTACTGATGATGGGTCTCAGACCACCAATTATGTGATGGGGGTGTCGTATATCCCAGTGGGAACAAAGGAATATGTCCCGTGGAGCCAGAGCCATATGTCCCTTTGGATGCCGAGTCACACATTCCGATAACGCCAGAATCAACACCAGCTTGGGTTCCCATCGACGTTGAAATGAGGGAATATCCTCGACAGCCACTGATTCTTAGTATGGTAGAGTACTATAAGATGAGCAAAGTGAACTAAATAAATTTTGAATTCTACGAAGAAGTGCAAGGGAGATTCATCAACATATTAGAGGGATTAGAATTATACACCAGGGTCTTCTCAGAAAGTGATGAGCGAAGTATCCTCGACTTCATTTTTGACCTGAGAGATAGAGGTCAAGTAGGCCTGCTCATGGAAAGAACCTATTCTGAGCTAAGAAAGTGGATGTAAGGAAAGGGGAGGATCACTATCCAGTGTGGTTGCTGCTAAAACTTCACTAACGATAGGCAAGTAAATCCTCCTATGATTCTCAGACATGATCAAGTAGATCCACTACCTCCAATGATAAAATGGATGATTAAAAGAATGGTCAGATGGAGTATACTACCAGCTAACTGCATCCCTAACAGTTGCATAATCAATATATACGATGAAGGAGACTTCATACCTCTGCACATTGATCACCATGAATTTGTGAGACCTTTTGACACGGTCTCACTCATTAGCAAAAGCAATATCCTGTTTGGAAAAGAAATTAATATCATTGATCCTGGCAAATTCAGAGGAGTTGCAAAAATTCTACTGCCTGTTGGTTCAGTGCTAGTCGTTAAAGGAAATGGGGCGAACATCGCCAAACACTGTATTCTGGGGGTGCAACACCATATGGTGTTCGTGATCTTTCGACGAATGGACAACTGTAAAATGTTATACGGGTTTCAACCAGATCTAGAATTTAAGGAACTGCTACCATATGAGCTATGAGAGGATTGTACCTCTAAGTACATGCAAAGGGAACTCCTGTCCTAGAGCATGGCTTAGAAGGTCTGCTCAATCAAGAGTTTGTCACACCAGGAACAGAAATTCAAAGGGTTCATTTCCGTTTTACTACATTTTGTTACAACAAATATGATATGTATTAGAAATGCTCAGCTTGTGATATATACTTGGCATGGAACATTTGTGGATGTACTTTGATGCAATTAGCATATTGCACTTTTGAGGCTTTGACATACATTCAATCTGTAACATTTATTGGATTAGATTAATGAAGTTTACCTTTTTGTGCCATGGATAAAAGCCATGGACCATATGTTGCTTAGAGATTACAAAAAACAAGGAAAAAAACAACAAAAATTTAACGATAAAAAAATTTAAACAAAAGTAACCAACAAATAAACAAAAAAAATAACTCTCTTCTGAAAAAATCAACCAACTAAAATTATATTTTTGAAAACATATTTTCAATATTAAACATGATAAAAACAACAATAAAAGAAAATAAATTAGTTGAGTTAGTTCTCTTGATTTCGAGGTCTCTTACTCTTTGCTCAAGGAGCACAACTATCTTTGTCTGCACTAATTCTGTTAACTTTTCCACGAAATTTCACGTTCTACACAAAACCTCACAAAAATTTCACAAATCTTCTTCAGCAATGTCAATCATTTCACACGACACATATATTTGGATCCAAAACCATCAATTCTCATTTTTGAATCAGTCCCCATCTTCTGAATCACTTCTTTCAGGGTTGATCCTTAACTTCTGACTCTCTCTTTTGAGATTGATCCTTATTTTCAATTCTCATTTTTTGAATAAGCCCTTAACTTTTGATTCACTCTTTTAAAGTTAGGTCCTTAACTTGCAACTTTCTTCCTGAGATCTTAACAATCAATTCTCACTTTTGAATCAGTCCTCAACTTCTGATTCACTCTTTTTGAAGTTGATCCTTAACTTTCAAATCTCTTCTTAAGATTGATCATTAACTTTCAATTCTCATTTTAGAATCAGTCCCTAACTTCTGATTCGCTTCTTTTNGGGTTCAATAAGGACACTTGCCAAAACAAATGCCAAATGATAAATTTCAACTTTATAAAAAATTATGGAATGCTAAAAGTTGAACTCCCAACTCGAAATAGGGTCTCGGATTTGGTACAGTAGAGTCAGTCGATGATTCAGAATTTTGCATGGTTTTTACTAGTGAATCAGAAGAGGATTGCCTAGATGTAGAGGGTGACTCTAGTGATCAGTTAATAGAAGATGCTTTTCCAGAATTTGAGGAGGAAATTAAATCTATTGCTGATGAATTAAAGGAAATCAACCTTGGGATGGAGTACAACCTCGACCTACTTTTATAAGTCCTTTACTTAACAATGAAGAATCTTTACAATTGATCAAACTGCTAACATAATTCAAAGATTGCTTTGCCTGGAGCTATGATGAGATGTTAGGACTATCAACAAAGGTTGCAGTTCATAAACTCAGGGTAGAGAAATATATGACCCCAGTGAAACAAGCTCCCAGAAGAATGCGCATTGAAATAGAGCAACAAATCATCGCTGAGGTGAAGAAATTAAAATACGCTAACTTTATAAAAGAAGAACAATACCCCACATGGTTGGCTAACATTGTCCTAGTTAAGAAGAAAAATGGACAAATCCGTGTTTGTGTAGACTTTCGGAATTTGAACAAAGCGTCTCCAAAAGACGAGTTTCCACTACCATTACCATAAATGTGGTGGATATCGCTTCAACACTCAAAATTTTCTCCTTCATGGGCAGATCATCGGGATACAACCAAGTTAAGATGGCTCACAAGAATGCAACACTTACATTCTTCAGAAAATTGATTAGAATTTTTTGTTACACAGTGATGTCTTTTGGCCTAAAGAACGCTGGAGCAACATACCAATGTGCAATGACAAATATTTTTGACGACCTTATTTACAATCAAGTGGAATGCTATATGGATGATTTGGTCATCAAAAGCAAGTGAAAAATAGATCATTTGTATGATTTGAGGATTGTGTTCGAACAGTTACGACGATATGACCTTAAAATGAATCCCTTAAAGTGCGCCTTTGGCGTTACCTTTGGAAAGTTTCTAGTATTTGTTGTCCATCATTGGGGAATCGAGATTGACCAGATAAGATTAAAGCTATCTTAGAAATGCCTCCTCCTAAAATCGTGAAACAACTACGTTGCTTCCTGGGGAAGTTGGAATTTCTGAGACGCTTTATTTCTAATCTCTCAGGTAGGTGTCAGCCCTTCTTGACATTAATTAAAAAGGACGTCAAATTCATTTGGGAAGAGAAATGCCAGTGGGCCTTTGAAGACGTTAAGCAACATTTAATGACACCTCCTATTTTGGCAGCCCCTATCTTAGGGAAACCCTTGATACTTTTTACAGCGACCTTAGACTACTCTCTTGGAGCCCTCTTAGCCCAAGTCAATGACAAGCATCAAGAAAACACACTCTACCACTTGAGTCACCATCCAACACCAACGGAGATAAGATATCCAACTATTGAGAAGCATTGTATAGCTTTGATTTTCGCTGCCCAAAAACTTAGACATTACATGCTTTCTCATAAAATTATCCTAATTTAAAAGTTAATCCATTGCAATATTTGATGACCCGACCAACACTCTTCGGAATCCTAGAAAATTGGTCAATGATTTTATTGTAATTTGTTATAAATTTTATTCCACTCCGTGCTATTAAGGGATAGATTCTAGCAGACTTTCTCATTGCACACCCACTGCCAGCTGGGTCCCCTCTTAACAACGAGATACCAGACGACAAATACTACAAATGTACTTCAATGGTGCTTTGTCAGCCAGAAAAGACAAAGGAGCAAACACAATTATACCTGGAAAAGAAGGAATTGGTTTGATCTTTATCACTGTAGATAAGGGTATGCTGAGGTTCTCATACCACTTGATAGAGTGACGCACCAACAATGAACCAAAATATGAAGGATTAATTATCAGGTTGGAGTTGGCAATCTCGATGGTTATAATATATATTGCCATCTATGGTGAGTCTCAACTCGTTATCCAGCAAGTCCTCAGACAATACAAAATTTTGAAACCACGGCTAGCAGAAAACCATCAGTACACGATGAAGCTGCTGGAGTAGTTCCCAATGTGACTTTCTACCGGATTCTTAGGGTAGATAATGCCCATGCCGACACTCTAGCAAAACACACAAAGGAGTTGGCATGTACCTGGAGGATTCCATTGAAATAACAGTACAAGGAAGATAAGTTTTGTCTCGGATTAACCTCGAAACTCTACACAAACTCGAAAAAGAAGAAGCAAAAAATTCAGTTGCTGATTTCAATGAAGATTGGCGCAAGCCATTGATAGAATATTTGCATACTGGAACGCTACCAGAGGAAAAGTTTGAAGCACATTACATTACGAAAAGGGCTAAATCATACGCCTTAGTTGGTGATGTCCTCTACAGAAGATCGTTCGACCAGATGTGGCTACGATGTTCGAGCAGAGCCGAGACATAAAATTTTGTTAAAGAAGTACATGTCGGATTGTGTGGCGCTCACCGGTCAGGGCCGAAGATGAAAATGAAGATCAAGAGACTCAGATTATTATTGGCCAGCAATGATGTTCGACTGCATGGATACAACCAGAAGATGTCACTAGTGTCAGGTGCATGGGGTGGTCTTACACAAATCTCTGAATGTGCTACACCTAACCGTTGCCTCGTAGCCATTTGAGTGTTGGGGCACAGACATAATAGATCCGATAGACCCTCCATCCTCCAAAGGACATAGATTTATACTTTCCGCTATAGACTATTTCTCCAAATGCGTAGAGGCAGTACCGTTATTAGAGTTTACGACACAGCACGTCCTTCAATTCTTCAAAAGGTAAATTGTCTACCATTTTGGAGTATTGCGAAGAATAATTTTTGATAATGGGACAGCTTTTAAAAGCACAAAAATTAATAATTTCGTCAAAAGACATGGGATAGATTAGAGATACTCTACAACTTACTATCCTAGAGCAAATGGCTTGGTCGAAGCCTTCAACAAGACATTGGTAAAGATTTTAAATAAAACACATGGATGAAAAAAAAAGAGATTGGCACAATAAATTGCTAGAATCTTTGTGAGCCTACCAGACGACGTTCAGGACTCCCACTCAGTGTACACCCTTCTTGCTTGTGTCGAGTCTAAGGCCATACAACCGTTAAAAATTTAAACGCTCCCTCTCAGAGTCGCTTCCGCCAACCAACTTACAATGGAAGAAAGTACAAAACTCTGACTTGAAGAACTGGAGAGTCTGGAAGAAAAATAACTTGAAGTACAACAACACTTGAAACTTTGCCAGGCAAAGATGGTATAAGCTCATGACAAATTGGTCCGCCCAAGGACATTCAAAGTTGGTGACCTCGTACTTGTGCTCAAAAGGCCTCTTCTTGCACGCGACAAGATAGGTGAAAACTTTGAGCTAACTTGGGAGGGACCATTTGTCGTTAAGAAGGTCCATGTAGGAGGAGCTTACCTGTTAGTAGATTTCTTGGATGAAAGGCCCATGCTACCAATCAACGGACGATACCTGAAGACATACTGCACAACCTGACATTTCTTCCATCGCTTAATTTGAAATTTTAAAAGTTAGATTGTTTTGGGGTTATTTATGTGGCCAAATGTCTGTGACCTGGTCCAAAATTTTTGAAATAAGATTAACCTCAACATAGTGAAAATTTTTGAAAATTACACAGTTCAGTTTTCTCTTTTTAAACTTAATATCCTACTAAATTAAAAAAAATGCATACACAAATAAATGACTTCTTCACCAAAATAAAGTAAAATTTTCTTTAATAAAAACTTTATTTTGTTCTTGCTCACGCTAAGTTTCAGCTCACTGATATTTTTTCTGTCTTCTACAGAGAGTCAGGCCAGAGGTTGATCTTTGCTTTTAAAGATGGCTGGAACCTCACACTCAACAAGGATATGGCACCGCAGGGCGGAACCATAGACTTTGACATGGAATTTAGTCAAGTCGACATGGATTATGAGGGGCCTCTAGTGGATGTCGTCAGCTGATAGGAAAAGGAAGGGTTTCCCTCACAGCTAAGGTTGACCACCAAAGACAATTCATCACTGAAAACAAAGAATGTGATGATACAACAAAACCCGATGGAGGGGCATAGCCGCCTACCATCCATGATAGCTACGTCGACTTGGGGCCTAGTCTCTGCCATTAATGAAAGACTACCGAATTCTCTGCTATGAACAACTCAGCACATAAATTCTAGCCACCGAAAGTAGATGGCTTTCTTACGAGAAGAAAGAAGACGCTAGAAAGAAGCAGAGAATTTACTTACTCCTATTCCTGAAGGGAACATTTATGATCCAGGAATGAGAGAAACCTCTTCCAGTTTGCCTGCTACAGATGAGGAGTTTGAATTTGTTATAGAGCCAGAAATACCACCAGCTTTAGATGTTCTTTGCACGGGATGCCCGACCTGCAACGCGGAAATACATGGACGAGCGTAAGCTACAGGGGCATTCTTGGAATGGCCGGACTGTAATGTCCTACACCTATAACACTATAACACCTTAGAAGAGTACACATCTATTGATGATGGGTCTCAGACCACCAATTATGTGATGGGGGTGTCGTATATCCCAGTGGGAACAAAGGAATATGTCTCGTGGAGCCAGAGCCATATGTCCCTTTGGATGCCGAGTCACACATTCCGATAACGCCAGAATCAACACCAGCTTGGGTTCCCACCGACGTTGAAATGAGGGAATATCCTCGACAGCCACTGATTCTTAGTATGGTAGAGTACTATAAGATGAGCAAAGTGAACTAAATAAATTTTGAATTCTACGAAGAAGTGCAAGGGAGATTCATCAACATATTAGAGGGATTAGAATTATACACCAGGGTCTTCTCAGAAAGTGATGAGCGAAGTATCCTCGACTTCATTTTTGACCTGAGAGATAGAGGTCAAGTAGGCCTGCTCATGGAAAGAACCTATTCCGAGCTAAGAAAGTGGATGTAAGGAAAGGGGAGGATCACTATCCAGTGTGGTTGCTGCTAAAACTTCACTAACGATAGGCAAGGAAATCCTCCTATGATTCTCAGACATGATCAGGTAGATCCACTACCTCCAATGACAAAATGGATGATTAAAAGAATGGTCAGATGGAGTATACCACCAGCTAACTGCATCCCTAACAGTTTCATAATCAATATATATGATGAAGGAGACTTCATACCTCTGCACATTGATCACCATGAATTTGTGAGACCTTTTGACACGGTCTCACTCATTAGCAAAAGCAATATCCTGTTTGGAAAAGAAATTAATATCATTGATCCTGGCAAATTCAGAGGAGTTGCAAAAATTCTACTGCCTGTTGGTTCAGTGCTAGTCGTTAAAGGAAATGGGGCGAACATCGCCAAACACTGTATTCTGGGGGTGCAACACCATATGGTGTTCGTGATCTTTCGACGAATGGACAACTGTAAAATGTTATATGGGTTTCAACCAGATCTAGAATTTAAGGAACTGCTATCATATGAGCTATGAGAGGATTGTACCTCTAAGTACATGCAAAGGGAACTCTTGTCCTAGAGCATGGCTTAGAAGGTCTGCTCAATCAAGAGTTTGTCACACTAGGAACAGAAATTCAAAGGGTTCATTTCCGTTTTACTACATTTTGTTACAACAAATATGATATGTATTAGAAATGCTCAGCTTGTGATATATACTTGGCATGGAACATTTGTGGATGTACTTTGATGCAATTAGCATATTGCACTTTTGAGGCTTTGACATACATTCAATCTGTAACATTTATTGGATTAGATTAATGAAGTTTACGTTTTTGTGCCATGGATAAAAGCTATGGACCATATGTTGGTTAGAGATTACAAAAAACAAGGAAAAAACAACAAAAATTTAACGATAAAAAAATTTAAACAAAAGTAACCAACAAATAAACAAAAAAAACAACTCTCTTCTGAAAAAATCAACCAACTAAAATTATATTTTTGAAAACATGTTTTCAATATTAAACATGATAAAAACAACAATAAAAGAAAATAAATTAGTTGATTTAGTTCTCTTGATTTCGAGGTCTCTTACTCTTTGCTCAAGGAGCACAACTATCTTTGTCTGCACTAATTCTGTTAACTTTTCCACGAAATTTCACGTTCTACACAAAACCTCACAAAAATTTCACAAATCTTCTTCAGCAATGTCAATCATTTCACACGACACATATATTTGGATCAAAAACCATCAATTCTCATTTTTGAATCAGTCCCCATCTTCTGAATCACTTCTTTCAAGGTTGATCCTTAACTTTTGACTCTCTCTTTTGAGATTGATCCTTATTTTCAATTCTCATTTTTGAATCAGTCCTTAATTTTTGATTCACTCTTTTCAAGTTAGGTCCTTAACTTCCAACTTTCTTCCTGAGATCTTAACAATCAATTCTCATTTTTGAATCAGTCCTCAACTTCTGATTCACTCTTTTTGAAGTTGATCCTTAACTTTCAAATCCCTTCTTAAGATTGATCATTAACTTTCAATTCTCATTTTAGAATCAGTCCCTAACTTCTGATTCGCTTCTTTTCGAGGTTGGTCCTTAACTTCTAAGTCTCTCTTTTGAGATTGATCATTAAATTTAGATTCTCATTTTAGAATCAGTCCTTAACTTTTAATTCACTCTTTTCGAGGTTGGTCCTTAACTTCTGACTCTCTTCTTAAGATTGATCCTTAACTTTCAATTCTAACTCTAAAATCAGTCCTTAACTTTTGATGCACTCTTTTCAAGGTCGATCCTTAACTTCTGACTCTCTTTTGAGATTGATCCTTAACTTTCAATTCTCATTTTCAAATCAATCCTTAACTTCTGATTCACTTTTTTTGAGGTCAGTCCTTAACTTTCAACTCTCTTCCTGAGATTGATCCTTAACTTTCAATTCTTATTTTTGAATCATTCCTTAACTTCTGATTCACTCTTTTTAAGGTCGGTCCTTAAATTTCGACTCTCTTCCTGAGATTGATCTATAACTTTTAATTCTCAATTTAGAATCAGTCCTTAACTTCTTATTCACTTCTTTTCAAGGTCGATCCTCAACTTCCGACTCGCTCTTTTGAGATTGATCCTTAAATTTCAATTCTCATTTTCGAATCAGTCCTTAACCTCTTATTCACTCTTTTTAAGGTTGGTCCTTAACTTCCGACACTCCTCCTGAGATTGATCATTAACTTTCAATTCTCATTTTAGAATCAGTCCTTAACTTCTGATTTGCTCTTTTCGAGGTCGGTCCTTAACTTCCAACTCTTTTCTTAAGAATGATCCTTAACATTCAATTCTTATTTTAGAATCAGTCCTTAACTTCTGATTCACTCTTTTTAAGGTCATTCGTTAACTTCTGACTCTCTTCTTGAGATTGATCCATAACTTTCAATCCTCGTTTTCGAATAAGTCCTTTACTTCTAATTCACTCTTTTTGAGCTCAGTCCTTAACTTTCGACTCTCTTCTTGAGATTGAACATTAACTTCCAATTCTCATTTTCAAAGCAGTCCTTAACTTTTGATTCACTATTTTTGAGGTCAGTCCTTAACCTCTGACTCTCTTCCTAAGATTGATCATTAACTTTCAATTCTCATTTTATAATTAGTCCTCAACTTCAGATTCCCTCTTTTTGAGGTCGATCTTTAACGTCTGACTCTCTTCCTGAGTTTGATCCTTAACATTCAATTCTTATTTTAGAATCAGTACTTAACTTCTAATTCCTCTCTTCTTTCGAGGTCAATCCTTAACTTCTGACTCTCTTTCGAGATTGATCCTTAACTTGCAATTCTCATTTTAGAATCAGTCCTTAACTTCTGATTCACTTCTTTTCGAGGTCGATCCTTAACTTTCAACTCTCTTTTGAGATCGGTCGTTAACTTTCAATTCTCATTTTAGAATCAGTCCCTAACTTCTGATTCACTTCATTTTGAGGTCGTCCTTAACTTTTGACTTTCTTTTGAGATTGATCATCAACTTTCAATTTTCATTTTAGAAACAAACCTTCACTTATGATTCCTCTCTTCTTTCGACGTTGGTCCTTAACATCTGACTCTCTTCCTAAGATTGATCCTTAACATTCAATTCTCATTTTTGAATTAGTACTTAACTTCTGATTCACTTCTTTTTTAGGTCGGTGCTTAACTTCTGACTCTCTCTTTTGAGATTAATCCTTAGCCTTCAACTCTCATTTTTGAATCAGTCCTCAACTTCTGATTCACCCGCTTCAAGGTCGGTCCTTAACTTCTGACTTTCTTCCTGATATTGATCCTTAACTTTCAATTCTTATTTTAGAATTAGTCCTTAACTCTGATTCACTGTCTTTGAGGTCGGTCCTTAACTTCCGACTCTCTTCTTGAGATTGATCATTAACTTTCAATTGTCATTTTAGAATCAGTCCCTAACTTCTGATTCACTTCTTTTTTGAGGTAAGTCCTTAACTTCTGACTCTCTTTTTGAGATTGATCATTAACTTTAAATTGTCATTTTAGAATCAGTTCTAACTTATGATTCACTTCTTTTCAGGGTCGGTCCTTAAATTTTGACTCTCTCTTTTGAGATTGAACATTAACTTTCAATTCTCATTTTAGAATTAGTCCTTAACTTCTGATTGACTTCTCTTCGAGGTCGACCCTTAACTTCTGACTCTCTCTTTTGTGATTGATCATTAACTTTCAATTCTCATTTTAGAATCAGTCCTTAACTTTTCATTTCTCTATTCTTTCAAGGTCGGTCCCTAACTTCCAACCCTTATTTGAAATTAATACCTAAACTTCAATTTCCATCATAGGGTTAGCACATACATACTGAGTCCGATTCTCTATAAAAAACCTGAAATATGATAACTTAAAACCAACTCTCCAATCCCTAGCGAGAGCTCCTACTTCTTAACTTTGATCAAATATTCATCTACTAATTCTCTAGCGTAAGCAAATAACACACACAATTCTACACCTCCTTCTAAGTCTGTTGACGTAGGAGTTTGCTTTGGTTTTGCTAATCTGGTCGGTCAATGCCAATACGTGCGGTGTGCTTGCCCAACATGCCACACCTATTGGGGGTCCATTTGTTGACCTCACTTTTGGTTAAGTTCTAGTTTTTCCTCTTCAGTATCTTAAGGTCGAGCCATATGACTTTCTTATTGATTATTCCTTGTAAACTAGAAAAGGAACTCTCACTATTAGAAATTCCAAACTCCTCTTTACTCAACTTGAAGTTCCACCTAGTGGTCCTAACTTCTAGCACTTAGTAGGTGAGGTCATTATCGGGGAGCCCAAGGAGAGTTCCCATAGGGCTGCTTGACTTTAAGGTTGACCCTAAGTCTTGGTCTAGAGCTAAGGTACTCACCTCACTCACAATCACTCACAAATACAAACAAAAAATTTTTTGAATTTGATCCCTTAATCCTTTTGAAGACTCATGTAGATGGTCCCCTAAACCCACTAGCCCTTGGCTAGGGTTTAGCTAAGCTCAATACATAAAGGACCCAAATGGGGTTCTCACTGGTCCATAGCTCATTTTATGGTGGTTGGCACCCCAATTCTACAAAAAATACTCAACTTGGCCTTTTTCCACTAAACTCCCCCAAATTATCTAAGTACCCTTGAAATCCTAAATTTGGCCAAAATTCTCAAATTTGTTCAAAAATCATTTAAAACTGTTTGAAAATATCCAAATTCCCAAAAGCACCAAATTGCCAAATTACCAAAATGCCCCTCTTTAGCCCAAAGTTCCAAAAATTCCAAAAAATTCCAAAAATTCCCAAAACTTTCCAAATATTCCAAATTTCATTTTTCCCAACTACCACATGACCCAATTTGACCATTTTGACCAAAACCCCCCAAATTGCCTTTAAAGGCCCAATTTCCCNTCCTAGATTTGGCCAAAATTCTCAAATTTGTTTAAAAATCATTTAAAACTGTTTGAAAATATCCAAATTCCCAAAAGCACTACAAATTGCCAAATTACCAAAATGCCCCTCTTTAGCCCAAAGTTCCAAAAATTTCAAAAAATTATAAAAATTCCCAAAACTTTCCAAATATTCCAAATTTCATTTTTCTCAACTACCACATGACCCAATTTGACCATTTTGACCAAAACCCCCCAAATTGCCTTTAAAGGCCCAATTTCCCTAAAGTCACTTAAAATGTCCATGAGTTTAGTCCCAATTTTCCCCAATTTCAATTATAAACTCAAATTAACCTTCTATATGACAAATCTAAATCAAATTCAAGCTTAATTGGCCCATGCCTTGAGCCCAATTTTGATCTAAGTCAAACCCCTAATTTTGGCCCTATGACTTGGTTCTACCAAATTGAACCCCATGGCCTAATCCATTGGTCTCAATTTGAATCCTAAACTTTTCATAAAACTCCTAAAAATCAAACTTGACCTTAAATTAGCCTTGNACCCAATTTTGATCTATGTCAAACCCCTAATTTTGGCCCTATGACTTGGTTCTACCAAATTGAACCCCATGGCCTAATCAATTGGTCTCAATTTGAATCCTAAACTTTTCATAAAACTCCTAAAAATCAAACTTGACCTTAAATTAGCCTTGGTGAAGCATCAATTTCTTTTAAATTTAACCCAAATCCAAAACTCCCCAATTTTACCCTTAATTGGCCATGTCTCAAAATTCCACCAAGTTGATTGCCTTAGCCCCAATATTTCTACTCCATTCCTTCATGAAAAATCTTCATAACATCTTTCTTGATCATTTGGACTATTTAATTGACACAAATGCTAGGCTTAGCTCATCCTAAGCCCAATTCTAGTCCAACATACTCAAATTGACCAAAATCTCAAAATCCTTCAAATTGAGCTTCCAATTGAACTCAAAATTATCTCAATCCTTCACCAAAAATCTTCATTACAATCATATACACAATTTTGATCAATCAATTAGGCTTAAAGTCATGGCTAGCNGCCAAATGCTAGGCTTAGCTCATCCTAAGCCCAATTCTAGTCCAACATACCCAAATTGACCAAAATCTCAAAATCCTTCAAATTGAGCTTTCAGTTGAACTCAAAATTATCTCAATCGTTCACCAAAAATCTTCATTACAATCATATACACAATTTTGATCAATCAATTAGGCTTAAAGTCATGGCTAGCCTAACCCAAACCCACTTTAAGCCAATTTGACCCACTTGGACCCATGCAGTAAAATTGGCCTAGCCACCTTAAAATCACCAACTTTATGACTCCACAGCTTCCAAACTCCTCCTAGGGACCAGGATAATCCATGAAAAACCCACCAAAGCATGCTACGGATCAATGGATCCCCAAATTAAAGGATTTTATTCTATTTTTGGACCCAACTTGTAAAATCTCCCTCATCATCACTAACCCTTGGGGGTAAATCATAATTAAGCCNACCAAACTCCTCCTAGGGACCAGGCTAATCCATGAAAAACCCACCAAAGCATTCTACGGATCAGTGGATCCCCAAATTAAAGGATTTTAATCTATTTTTGGACCCAACTTGTAAAATCTCCCTCATCATCACTAACCCTTGGGGGTAAATCATAATTAAGCCTCCCCTGGCTCATCTGACTTCCTCGCCACCTCCCCTGGCCTTGCCAGTTGGCCTAGTGGCTGGAAAACACCAAAACCGTGAGCCACCCCCAAAAACTTAAACTCAATTCAAATTTAGAGGCCACCTCATCCCATTTGAAATTTGGAGCCTCTCTGCCCTCCACATAAGCTTCATTTTGCACTCCTCAATTGACCATGGCAGCCACCTTAAGCCAATTTTATTTAAACCTCACCTCCATGGCAAATGAAGGTAGCTGAAATTTTCTTAAGGAAACTCTTTCAAACTACCCTCAGAGACTCCTTAAGACCTCCTTAGTTCAAGCCAACCATTTGCCTCCATTGAAGAAGAGCTAAAATCTCACCTCCAGTGAGCTNTTTAGAGGCCACCTCATCCCATTTGAAATTTGGAGCTTCTCTGCCCTCCAAATAAGCTTCATTTTGCACTCCTCAATTGGCCATGGCAGCCACCTTAAGCCAATTTTATTTAAACCTCACCTCCATGGCAAATGAAGGGAGCTGAAATTTTCTTAAGGAAACTCTTTAAAACTACCCTCAGAGACTCCCTAAGACCTCCTTAGTTCAAGCCAACCATTTGCCTCCATTGAAGAAGAGCTAAAATCTCACCTCCAGTGAGCTTCACTGTGGAAGCTCAATTTTGAGCTTGATTTTTTGCTAAAAACCAGGACAAATCTCTTTACACCTCCACAGTAAATCAAACTTCAATTAACTATGCACACACCTTCCCCATAGTGAAAAAAGTTGATTCCCCACAAAACCCACCTCTCAAACAGCCTCTAGTATAGACTTCAATCAACACCTAAAATAAAGCTTGGTTGAATTCATACCTAGACCATTCACCATGGCACACGACTTCATCTTGAGGTTCCTTGGGACCAATCAAAGCTACCACAACCATCTGATGGAGGCCTCTCCTCTCAGACTAAGGTATTGAACTCTAACCCCAATCCAAGCCTATTTTCACTCTCAATACATATTTACTGTATTCCATAACATATAATCTATATAGGTAGGTTCTTCTTGAGTAGATGAAGCTCTAAGAACAAACCCCATGAGATCTGATTAAATCTAGAGGGAGATCTTAAGGTTTGAGTGTGGACGGTTCTCATGTTATCCTATTTGGGGACGATGATGGGGAGTCATTTGATCGCGCGTTTATCTCATCAACGGACAAGATCTAGCTGGATGAACTCTTGATACGTGAACCGCGGCCCATGCTAGGGTGGAAAGTGCAACAAATAGGAGAGCGCCGCGTCACCGTTCGGAGCTGCCTAGGATGAGGTGGCGCCTTGTGTTTAAATAGAAAAATAAGGATTTAAATAATTNGTTCGATCGCGCGTTTATCTCATCAACGGACAAGATCTAGCTGGATGAAATCTTGATACGTGAACCGCGGCCCATGCTAGGGTGGAAAGTGCAACAAATGGTAGAGCGCCAAGTCACCGTTCGGAGCTGCCTAGGATGAGGTGGCGCCTTGTGTTTAAATAGAAAAATAAGGATTTAAATAATTTATAAAATGTTCCCTAACTTTACAAATTCATATATTGGGGTAGAAATATCACAAAAATAAAATAAAAATATTCTAGTGCTCAGTGAATAGAGGAGAACAATGTGAAAATGAATTGAAGTTTATTTGATGCATATTTTATTTTTAATTAATTAANCGTAGAAATATCACAAAAATAAAATAAAAATATTCTAGTGCTTAGTGAATAGAGGAGAACAATGTGAAAATGAATTGAAGTTTATTTGATGCATATTTTATTTTTAATTAATTAAACTCTGTTTTGAGTCTTTTGATTCTCCATGCATGTAGAAATTTTACCATGGCTTGAAATTTTGGCATGTTGTTGCCTCTGTCTTATAGAATATTCTCTGATTTTTCCAAAGTTAGAGGAGATTGCTAGACAGAGATTCATATTTTTCAAGTATATGTTTATTATTTGCATAAATTAATCATAATAATTAGCTTGTTGCTTACAAAATTCCAAGATGATTTTGGAAGGTTTATTATGACAAGAGAAACCATTGCAAAATGTTTCATGATCTAAGTAATTAATAATGCACCTAATTTGCTCAAATCCTAAAATGTAAAGAAAATTATTTTGTGGAAACACAAACATCTATATAACTTGGTTTTTAATCTTCATTATAATTTGATGTTCAGAGAACTCCCCATAAATATTTCAAAATATTTGGAGCTCATTTGATAACTCAAAATGATTTTCTAATTTAAATGTCATTTTTAACACTAAAATGATTTTTAAGAATTAAAATATAACTCAACAAATTATAAAAATTAGTTTTGGGAGTTCTCTGTGATTAGAGCAATTTTCTAAAAATAAATTTGTAATTAAAATAAAAATTCCATTTTTAAGCCTTTCCTTAATATTTAAATAGTNTAACAAATTATAAAAATTAGTTTTGGGAGTTCTCTGTGATTAGAGGAATTTTCTAAAAATAAATTTGTAATTAAAATAAAAATTCCATTTTTAAGCCTTTCCTTAATATTTAAATAGTTAAAAAATGAACGCCGAGGGCTAATCAACTTTAACATGCTCCATAACATTTAAAGAACTAGAACCATAAGGCCACCTGATTTGACATCATAACTCGACACCCTAGAAAACTTAAACTCGTCACAATAAGGAGCTTGGAGCTAGCACTGTAGGCAGCACAACCATCTTCAAACAACAAATTATT
Source organism: Phalaenopsis hybrid cultivar (assembly GCA_002079205.1). Lineage (NCBI taxonomy): Eukaryota > Viridiplantae > Streptophyta > Magnoliopsida > Asparagales > Orchidaceae > Phalaenopsis > Phalaenopsis hybrid cultivar. The sequence continues at coordinate 40,520 of JXCR01147352.1, forward strand.
TCTTCTCCAACTAAACTAATTTCCTTCCTTAGAGTTAAACAACAAGCCATAGGATTTTGAAATTTTTTGTTTAATGCAACATAAATCCTCATCTTATCTTTAGGCTTTTGTATAGCTCTACTGTACAATATAAGCCCTAACTAGTCTTAAGACTTTGAGGTTGTCGTTCGTCGCGACCTAAATCCTCACATCTTTCAAACTATTTGTGTTTGATTTCATATTTTTCTAAACTTAAATCTATACGTAAATTAAAAAGTTCTTACGAATCGGGTGACAAGATTTCGATTCAGCTGACCAACAGTTTCTACCAGACAACTTCTCAATCAAAAATAGTGCCGACATCCCTTAAAAAAATTTAAGTCTAACAGCATCGTTTGACACACCATTATAACAAAATGTATCGCAAAGTTTTAGAAAACTTGCTAAATGTAAATTTGGACCCTCAGACAGACTTCCCCCAAATCAGTTACTCTACACTATTTTGATAATAACAGGTTTCAATTCAAATGTGTCAGCTTCTACAATAATAGTTTGAATACTTAAGTGAATTTCATCTGTCGAAAGATTAGCGTAATCCTATTATGTTCTATGTTTGTTAGGATGTTCATTAATTGGTATTTAGTTATCTAAATTGGTATGTTTAATATTCATCATTTCTTCAATAAGTTCGTTAAGTTTTTTTTGTCTGATAATTTTTTTTAATAGTCTTCCGTAGTTTTAATTTATAGGGTAAAAATTTTGCAGTTCCAACACTACACATACAAAACTAAAGGTTCAACTATTATAAGTAACAGAAGAACACTTGACAAATAGTAGAAAATAACCTTTTTTTCCTTTTCTCTTTATCTTTCACACAAAAACAAAAACTTACAAAATTAAATTACAATAGGGTTTTTCAAATCTAAGTCTAATTGATTCAATTACAATTAACCAAAGGTTCTTTACCATCGAGTCCTCGGCAATGGTGGTAGAAACATGATCAGTCCCAATGATTATCACAATTATGTAAGTCCTAGTAATGGTACCAAAAAACTTGATCCGGTCCTTAAAAAATTGATTAAATTCTTAAAATTAGTTGTTCTTACATGATCATGCAAGTATACATATCATTTTAGTAATATATGAATCTATTGAATCCATATTTTCAATCCCATGGCGACCGGTCTAATGACTTCTTTAAGAAAAATTTTAGTCTAAAACTTAAGGTCTTAGTTTGGAATGTCAATTAAGGTGGGTATTCTGACAACTTCTCATAAATTACAGCACTAAGTTTAAAGCAAAACCTAACAAGACCAATTTGTTTGATGAATATCAATATCTAAAAGTTAAATTTCTCTTATCATTGCATAAATGGATTATAGTATTGAACAATATGAATTGCCATTGAGGCTATTGAGAAATAGGACCATATATCTTATTTACCCGCTTCTGAGTGTGTGAAAAGGTTTGGTCAACCTAGTTTTAATTCCTTATACCATACATTGAACATATCAAAATGAATCTTCCTATCTAATTGAATTGCCTACAGTCTAATTTCATTATAGCCTACAGAACAATGTAAATACTCTAGTTGTTTTTCCACTACTCTCCCGAGTTCTAATGGACCACAATAGATTTTAATAATTCATATGGCCAGTACGAAAAATAAATGAAGCACAATAGAATACTCATCACGTTGAAACTAAAAACCATTTCTAAGAGCATTCTACACATTATACAAATCCTACTTATTCATCAAATGAGAAAGATAAAAGAAATCTACTCACAAAGGAAGATAAACACAATAGAAATCCTCATCATTTAACAAAACAAATCCACTAAATATTTGTTTATAGCAAGTAAAAGATGAAGAGAAACATGACACTTAGTTTTTATCCTCTAAAAAGAGATGAAAAGACAAAAATGCATCTAAGTGCTCCATGTAATTCATAGATGATCCCCTTACAAATTTCTTTAAAAATCCCTCATCAATCTCTCAAGCAAAGTGAAAAATAACAAACCCTAAAACAACCTACTACTCCTCTGCTCTTCACTGCTTCCCAAGTCTTCTAAATGACCAAGTGTTCCTTCTCTAAGTGTTAAAATCCATTAAATAATTCCCCTCATTGAGTTGAATAACTGCAGGAATCGTTCTAGCATGTATCAGTGCCATGGGACCCAACCTGTTGCTCATAGTCTCCACCTTCTTGGGGTGCTTGGGAGGCACTGGTGCTTATGAAGTTAATAAGCTGGTGCTAAGGAGCTTAGGTGGAGCGCCTTGGCGCCCGAAGGCTGGCGCCAGTCTGCCGGTTCCAATATGCTCCATTTTTATCGTATGCTTCGCCACATTTTAGCTCTGCTTTGCTCCATATGTCTTAACTGTTGTGCCCGCAAGAAAAACATAAATAAATTTCTTTCAAGTGCAATTTCACCCATAAATAGGTGCAAAATATGAGAAAAATTAATCAAGTGTTATGACATATCACAATGTAAAGAGAAATAAAAGTAATTATGTCAAGCACGATAAAATTGAAAAAAGAAGAACAAAGAAAAGTTAGTCTACACAATGAACAAATTACACTAAATGAGTAAGAACAAAGAAAACATGATTGATATCAGAGAAAATAAAATTTTGAGAATAAAGAAAGAAATACCATGGTTCAAATCATGAACTAATTGAATTGAAAGGGTGAGATAGTGTGTGCAAAAATTCCATCCTTTTGTCGATGTTCTTTCTTGTTTCTTTGAAGTTCTTCGCTTGGTTTGTCTTCCATGCCCTTCCTTGTTGTCTTTCTTAGTTTGGATGACTGAAATGAAGAAGTTGTGAAGAGGAGAGGGCCGTAGGTTCTTCATTTGGGAGGGAAGAAGGAAGATAAGGGTGGAGAGGAGAGAAAAGGGAGAGGGGATTTTGGTTTGGAGAGGAGAAGAGGGAAGGAGGGAAGGGATTTCAGACAACGATGAGAGGAATGCATTCTGAAATTTTTAGGGAGATGGAGAGATGTGTTAATTTTGGTTGATGGGGGTATAGTTATAGGTGAATAGGAAGAAAATAGAGGGAATGTTTGAAAGTGGGGGAAGTTTTAAAATGGAAGAAAAAAATTTCAAATTTAAATTGGGTTGTTATGGCGGTTGGGGTAAAATTTATAATTATAGCACATTTTGAAGAGAATTGAACAAGATATCCAATATTACTTGATTGGGGTTAACAATATAGTATTGAATCCCTAATATTGGGCAATGTCTTTAAATGAATGATTGGCAGCTATCCTAATCAGCCTTGATAGCTTTCTCAAATTGTTATTTTTACAGAGATAGGTATAAGCCATTCATTTGGGAAAGATGGTGACAAGCTAGATCGGCCTCTTCACTATGTGGACTTGATTCAACCACTTTGTCAGGTGGGCTCAATTCCCTCACTTTGGTAGATGAGCCTAATTCGACCACTTCAGATATGGGCTAGGTCGCGAGTCAAAAATCAATTAAAATTTTTGTATATCTGTAATTTTGTATACATTATAGAACTTCCTTTTCAAAAGCAAATTTATAGTAAATATACATCATTAGATAAAGTTTTTGGTGCAATATCATGTTTGTCTTTCTTAATGTAAGATTCTACATGTAAGAAAAAAAAATGATTTCCAACCTAAAGTATTTAGAAACTAAAATCGAATTTTGGGAAAAGTAAGCCGATTAATTCGCCCTTCAATTGTAATTTTATCTATCAAAATGTTTGGATATCAAAATTAACAAAATTTAGCAAAAAAATTTAGCTACAAATTTTCAATTACTTGAAGCCATATTCTTAATTTNAAAGTACAAGATGAAGAGTAACATGACACTTAATTTTTATCCTCTAAAAAGAGATGAAAAGACAAAAATGCATCTAAGTGCTCCATGTAATTCATAGATGATCCCCTTACAAATTTCTTTAAAAATCCCTCATCAATCTCTCAAGCAAAGTGAAAAATAACAAACCCTAAAACAACCTACTACTCCTCTGCTCTTCACTGCTTCCCAAGTCTTCTAAATGACCAAGTGTTCCTTCTCTAAGTGTTGAAATCCATCAAATAATTCCCCTCATTGAGTTGAATAACTGCAGGAATCGTTCTAGCATGTATCAGTGCCATGGGACCCAACCTGTTGCTCATAGTCTCCACCTTCTTGGGGTGCTTGGGAGGCACTGGTGCTTATGAAGTTAATAAGCTGGTGCTAAGGAGCTTAGGTGGAGCGCCTTGGCGCCCGAAGGCTGGCGCCAGTCTGCCGGTTCCAATATGCTCCATTTTTATCGTATGCTTCGCCACATTTTAGCTCTGCTTTGCTCCATATGTCTTAACTGTTGTGCCCGCAAGAAAAACATAAATAAATTTCTTTCAAGTGCAATTTCACCCATAAATAGGTGCAAAATATGAGAAAAATTAATCAAGTGTTATGACATATCACAATGTAAAGAGAAATAAAAGTAATTATGTCAAGCACGATAAAATTGAAAAAAGAAGAACAAAGAAAAGTTAGTCTACACAATGAACAAATTACACTAAATGAGTAAGAACAAAGAAAACATGATTGATATCAGAGAAAATAAAATTTTGAGAATAAAGAAAGAAATACCATGGTTCAAATCNATAAAAGTAATTATGTCAAGCACGATAAAATTGAAAAAAGAAGAACAAAGAAAAGTTAGTCTACACAATGAACAAATTACACTAAATGAGTAAGAACAAAGAAAACATGATTGATATCAGAGAAAATAAAATTTTGAGAATAAAGAAAGAAATACCATGGTTCAAATCATGAACTAATTGAATTGAAAGGGTGAGATAGTGTGTGCAAAAATTCCATCCTTTTGTCGATGTTCTTTCTTGTTTCTTTGAAGTTCTTCGCTTGGTTTGTCTTCCATGCCCTTCCTTGTTGTCTTTCTTAGTTTGGATGACTGAAATGAAGAAGTTGTGAAGAGGAGAGGGCCCTAGGTTCTTCATTTGGGAGGGAAGAAGGAAGATAAGGGTGGAGAGGAGAGAAAAGGGAGAGGGGATTTTGGTTTGGAGAGGAGAAGAGGGAAGGAGGGAAGGGATTTCAGACAACGATGAGAGGAATGCATTCTGAAATTTTTAGGGAGATGGAGAGATGTGTTAATTTTGGTTGATGGGGGTATAGTTATAGGTGAATAGGAAGAAAATAGAGGGAATGTTTGAAAGTGGGGGAAGTTTTAAAATGGAAGAAAAAAATTTCAAATTTAAATTGGGTTGTTATGGCGGTTGGGGTAAAATTTATAATTATAGCACATTTTGAAGAGAATTGAACAAGATATCCAATATTACTTGATTGGGGTTAACAATATAGTATTGAATCCCTAATATTGGGCAATGTCTTTAAATGAATGATTGGCAGCTGTCCTAATCAGCCTTGATAGCTTTCTCAAATTGTTATTTTTACGGAGATAGGTATAAGCCATTCATTTGGGAAAGATGGTGACAAGCTAGATCGGCCTCTTCACTATGTGGACTTGNATCCTAATCAGCCTTGATAGCTTTCTCAAATTGTTATTTTTACAGAGATAGGTATAAGCCATTCATTTGGGAAAGATGGTGACAAGCTAGATCGGCCTCTTCACTATGTGGACTTGATTCAACCACTTTGTCAGGTGGGCTCAATTCCCTCACTTTGGTAGATGAGCCTAATTCGACCACTTCAGATATGGGCTAGGTCGCGAGTCAAAAATCAATTAAAATTTTTGTATATCTGTAATTTTGTATACATTATAGAACTTCCTTTTCAAAAGCAAATTTATAGTAAATATACATCATTAGATAAAGTTTTTGGTGCAATATCATGTTTCTCTTTCTTAATGTAAGATTCTACATGTAAGAAAAAAAATGATTTTCAACCTAAAGTATTTACAAACTAAAATCGAATTTTGGGAAAAGTAAGCCGGTTAATTCGCCCTTCAATAGTAATTTTATCTATCAAAATGTTTGGATGTCAAAATTAACAAAATTTAGCAAAAAAATTTAGCTACAAATTTTCAATTACTTGAAGCCATATTCTTAATTTCATTAGAGTTTTTCAAAGTAAAACGTTTTATTTCTTAGATCCAAAAAAACTAAGAATTAGCAAAAGAAAATTAAAAAAATAAAATTGATTATTTTTATTTGTAAGAATTAGATTCAACAAGAGGCTTAAAGCTAAAATAAGGATGGATATATTATGATGAGGATCTAAAGTCAAGAAACTTGTTTTAAAAAAGGATAAATATATTTTATTTTATTTAAAAGCTTTATAATTTAAAATTTTTCTTATGTATTTACATATTTAACGTCTAAACTTTGATATTTATAAGCATATCTCATAAATTTTTGAAATCATAATTTCACATTTACTCAATTTCTAAAAATGAAATACGCAGTTTCAAGCAAAAATTTAGAACACCAAAATGTTATAAATGTAAATATGAAATTTTAGATGTTAGAAATGTAAATAAATGAAAGTTGTGTAAATATATGTAAACTTGCCTTAATTTTCTTATGCGTTGAGATTTTCTTGTATCTCTCATATGGAGGTATGCGAAAAAAATATTGATTTGGTTCATATTTATAACAATTTTTGCTAATGCTATCAATAATACACTACGTATAAGATGAGACAAATAGTGAGAATTGGTGGTTGGTTGAAGGAAAAAGTTATTTCATTGAGATTATAAATTTAAATTAAAGATTTTATCATTTGTCACTCATTAATTTGTTAATATCTTCAAATGAAAATAAGAAGAGAGAAAAGCCAAGAGAAGATTAGTGAATGATGGAGAATGTTTGATTGGAATCATCTAGGAAAAAACTATGAAATGTTGGACACGTATCAGACACAGATGGCTCCGAAATGGCTCCAACTAGTGTTGAACACGACATAGAAGTGTCTCATTGAAATAATATTAAAAGAATATGAGGACACACATATGACATGCATAGGGCATGGCAAGTTAGGTGTATCTTAAAGTAATGAATTAAAAATTCATAAGAAAATATTCTTGTGACTATAATTAAAGATATATATATTTTACATAAAATTTACGAAGTTTTAATAAATTTATTTACATATCTAACACAAACATTTCAATTACTGCATATATCCCGTCATACATATATATGAAAATGTGTATTTCATTTTTTTTAATTAAAAATAGTGACATTCTAGAGGTGAAAATAAAGATTTGAGCGACATAAAAGAAAAATCAAGATTTACGTGTTAGATACAGAAATACATAAGAATTTGGTGTCAAAGAAGCCAACGATCATGTTATTTATTTTAACGAATAATTGCTTATTCTGACTTTTTTATGCAAAACAAAATAATATATTCTTACTTTTATAAGATTTCATTATTTTTAAATATAATTTAATTCGCTTTAAAGATACAAAATAAAATATATAGAATTATATCAATTTAAATAATAAACAAAATGATGTCAAAGGAGCTATTAGTGTATAAAATTAGTATTATTAGACTTCTTTGTTTCTCTTTAATATTATTCTTAACATTTAATTTATTTAATTCTTATATAAATTTTAACAAGTGTTTCTACTATTTATAATAATAAATGCTTCATATTTGTGTGGTACGGTGTTCATATTTTTTGAGAAAAATATAAAAAGAAGTGTGGACTTGCCTAGTGGAAAAGTAGATAAGGTAGAGATTCGGTGGGGAATCAAGACAAAAATGGCAACATCTGAATATATTTATTCTCTAGGCGGTGCTTTATTATAGTNAATTGAATTGCCTACAGTCTAATTTCATTATAGCCTACAGAACAATGTAAATACTCTAGTTGTTTTTCCACTACTCTCCCGAGTTCTAATGGACCACAATAGATTTTAATAATTCATATGGCCAGTACGAAAAATAAATGAAGCATAATAGAATACTCATCACGTTGAAACTAAAAACCATTTCTAAGAGCATTCTACACATTATACAAATCCTACTTATTCATCAAATGAGAAAGATAAAAGAAATCTACTCACAAAGGAAGATAAACACAATAGAAATCCTCATCATTTAACAAAACAAATCCACTAAATATTTGTTTATAGCAAGTAAAAGATGAAGAGAAACATGACACTTAGTTTTTATCCTCTAAAAAGAGATGAAAAGACAAAAATGCATCTAAGTGCTCCATGTAATTCATAGATGATCCCCTTACAAATTTCTTTAAAAATCCCTCATCAATCTCTCAAGCAAAGTGAAAAATAACAAACCCTAAAACAACCTACTACTCCTCTGCTCTTCACTGCTTCCCAAGTCTTCTAAATGACCAAGTGTTCCTTCTCTAAGTGTTAAAATCCATTAAATAATTCCCCTCATTGAGTTGAATAACTGCAGGAATCATTCTAGCATGTATTAGAGCCTTGGGACCCAACCTGTTGCTCATAGTCTCCACCTTCTTGGGTTGCTTGGGAGGCACTGGTGCTTATGAAGTTAATAAGCTGGTGCTAAGGAGCTTAGGTGGAGCGCCTTGGTGCCCGAAGGCTGGCGCCAATCTGCCNATTTGTGTGTGATTAGTGTCAGATTTGTGGCAATACATATTAAGGATCAGTTATGCGTCATCATACGCTGGAGAAAGCAGTTAGTGTGCAGACAAGCAGTGATATTATTCCTCGTTATCTTTGTCACTTAAAAGCGGCAATAGTGGGACATTAAGTTATACAAAAAATTACATATGGCTGTCAATATGGTCTACATGCTTAAAGCAACCCGTGCCCCAAGGTGGGAAAGACCTCAAATCAATCCTGTCCGGGACATGGTCCACGTACCTGGATAGCGCAGTATAGTGATTCTCAACTAAGGGATTTAGAGACTCCACTTGAACTGAAACTAAAACAGGCGAAGGAAAAAACTGTTGATCTTGTTGTTGAGATCACAACTAGTTGTTCCTGTTCCTTCAGGCCCACTTGCCCAACCTAGGAATAAGAGAAGACTAAAAGGGACCAAAAACAAATGGAGCAGAGATAATAGCTAAATCAACATCGACAGCTCTAGAGCCTCTAGATGATTCACCTACCATGTGAATATATATCCTCGAATACACAAGGGGATCACCTGACAACCTAGAGACAATTAAAGGGCATTGTGGGACATCTCTATCAGGCACTACCTCTTCCTCGAAAAAGCGGTTGCACTGATCTGCTCTACCAGAATGGGATTAGCATCGTAGAGAGTGTTTTAAACAGGACACTCAAAGGAACTGTCGGCACTTTTTTTAGGTTGAGGAGTTGCCCGTTAGAAGCTGTCGATCACCAGAATTGAAATCCCGTCGCCCGCTTCGGAAAGACATTTTAATTCACAAATATATAGTTTTAGAAAAATATGAAATCAAGCTGACCCCATACTTATCGCAGTTTAAAAGAAAAAGCACTATACCTCAAACACTGTATCTATCTCGAAGGATAAACACAAAACTTGAGGATGAGGCTCGATCAATCCGTTTGGTCTGCGAAACCGTTTGATTTGCTGACAAATTCTCTTATTTAATATGAAGAATTAAATAGGGTTTATATTAAGCTGGGTTTGGACAAGCTTCCTAAAAGGGCAAGCCCCTATAGTTAATTACATCTTAAATGACTGAAGTCACCTAAAAAAATCTCGATAAAAATCAGAGAATATTAGCTTTAAAGAAGTCAAAAGGGTAGGACTTTTCAACGAAATCAGACAAACGAGGTGTGAAAAGGGATTTGTTCAAGTTTTAAACATTTAGTTTTTGTAATCCAAAGGAGGAAGAATGAGGGGATGTCACAGATCCGGGGGAGAATCTCAGTAACTTCCCAAGCTATTCTAATGTTTGGCTTCAATTTTAAGGAGAAATATTTAGGTGTTTTATCTTGTCAATTTTATTTGTTAGGACTTACATTCGTGTGAAACGATCACACAAATAGCCTGAAAGATGTGAGGATTTAGGTCGTCACGAACGATAACCTCAAAATTCTAAGACGAGCTAGGGCTTATATTATACAATAGAGCTATATAAAAGGCCTAAAGATGAGGTGAGGATTTATGTTGCATAAGTAGACAACCTTGAAATCCTATGGTTTGGTTGTTTAATTCTAAAAAAGGAATGATTTAGCTTGGGAAGACAGGTTTTGCTGTTGAAGATGGTCGTGCTGCCCACTATTTTAGCTCCAAGCTCCTCGTCGTGGCGAGTTTAAGTTTACTAGGGTGTCAAGTTATGATGTCAAATCAGACACCCTATGGTTGAAGTTCTTTAAATATTATGGGGGATGTTAAAGTTTATTAGAGCGACATCGGTAGGATCCTACGGTTCCCTCGTTCCTTTACCACTATTTTTTATTTTATTTATTTAGTCCAAATGAATTTACTAAACTCAACTTAATGAGTTCTATACTTTCATTTAGACCTTGGGAAGCTTTGCTAACAACCGTAGGCTACCTCTTTTGAGGGATTCCCGATCATTCGATAGAGACATATTAACTTAGTTGTAGTTGTTATTTTTGTGACGTTTGTGATTAAATTTTGAGTTGTTTTATATTTTGAATGTTGTAGAGGTTTATCTTAGTTGATTTTAATTTTGATTTTGGGTTTTGGTTTTGTGGCTATCATAGCAGTTTTGGTTTTCATGCAGGGTGACATTATTGTTTAACATGTAAGTTTTATCAGCATAAAAGTACAGTATGAATGTACAAGAAAGACGACACTGTAAACTATAAAAAGTGTGTCTGGCAAGTCTTCTCGTTCCACCACCTGAAACTCAAAAAGCATGTGAGAGCACTTTATATAAAGCGGAAAGTAAGGTTTTAGTGATCTACCCAACCCTAGGTCATATCTTGGCAGGTCCCTATTAATTTGATTAAGGCTGATTTTTGTTAAGCGAAACATATTAAGTTTAGTAGACATCTGAGGTATCCAACAAATCTGGAAAAAGAAATAGGTCTATGCTTCCCTCTCACTACCTAGTGAAAAGCCTCGAGCTCTTTTTAAACTTATTATGTTGCTTAAGAATCCATCCTATAAATAACTTTAATGCTCAATGAATATTGATTTTTCAATCATCCCTAAGAATAGGGTAATTATTACTTATAATTTAATTTTAAGATTATGCAGGTGAAGACCCTTAAAGGGGCAAGTTAATGTTGTCAAGACACTTAGCCAACTTTTTAATTTGGGCTTGTAGTGTTTTTAAAGATATTCCATTTTTAATTATGTTCACTTTTCTAATCCTCATTTAACCAAATTTGATTTAGCCTAGGTCACTACTAAGCCCCTTAGACTTTTGATAGATGCCTTAGTTATATTTTGAAAGAGATTGAATTTGAAGTGATAATGATTCATTTTTCAAAGTCATTTGAACATCAAAATAAAAGTGTTAAATTATTGAGTTATCAACACCCAAAAACATACCCCGAAGTCTAGGATCATTTAATTGACTGGACTTCCAAATTTTAATAATCTAAAGAAATTACAAATTTATCCTTCAATTGAAAGAAGTGAGATTGGTTTCTATCAACTAATCTCTTGTATTTCAATCATCAAATATGTTAATTAGGATCAAAGGTTACCCATTTCCCTTTCTTGAATTAAGCCTAAATGATAATTAAGGCTAAATTTCTAAAATTACACTTTTACCCCTAGGCTCTAATACTTTATAATCCATCAAATTTAATTCAAATGACTTTGGTATTTTTATCCCACCTCACTCATGGGTCAATTAAGACATCAGGGGAGAAAATATGATTTTTAAAATTTTAATTTAATTTATATAATTGTTTATATGCAAGAAATAGGTCAAAGAAAACTCTCTAACGTAACCAAGATAAAGTCTAATCACTTGAAATTTTTACTAGAGGTAGACTTAGAACGGAAAAACAATTGTACAAAATTTCATGATTTTGTGACTTTTATTTTAATTATTAGAATTACTACAATTTTTGTAGTATTTATTAATTATAAAATTTTTAAAATAAGGAAAATTAAGTTTCACATTTTTATTAAATTTCTCTAAGGTCAAGGAAAGAAAACAAATAAATTTCACATTTTTATGATTTTTTTTTTAATTGTTAGAATTATTTTAGTGAAAATCCATTCTTAGCCCTTAAAAAATTATTTTAAGCTTCAAAATTCAATATCTCCGCTTAGAAAATCAGGAAAAATATTTCAATTATTTCTAAGTGCTTAGGAAACAATTCAGAACATTTCTATGAATTTTATTATTTTTGTGATTTTTGTCATTTTTTAATTATTTAAATATTAAGAAAAGACTTAAAAATGGAATTTTTATCTTAATTACAAAATTAATTTTAGAAAATCTCTCTGATTTTAGAGAACTCGTTAAACCAATTTTTATAATTTTTTAAGTTATATTTTTAATTGTTAAAAATCATTTTAGTGTTAAAAATGACATTTAACTTAGAAAAATCATTTTGAGTTATCAAATGAGCTCCAAATATTTTTTTAATTTTTATGGGGAGTTCTCTGTTCAAATTGCAGTGGAGATTAAAAACCAAGTCATTTAGATGTTTATATTTCCCTAATTAATTTTCTTTATTTTTAGGGTCTAGTGAAAGTTAAGTGTATTCTTATTGATTTAGCCAACGAAACTTTTTCCAAAGGTTTCTCTGGCCATAATAAAGCTTCCAAAATTTTTTTAGAATTTTCTAAGCAACATGCTAATTATTATGATTAATTTATGCAAATAATAGACANTGAAACTTTTTCCAAAGGTTTCTCTGGCCATAATAAAGCTTCCAAAATTTTTTTAGAATTTTTTAAGAAACATGCTAATTATTATAATTAATTTATGCAAATAATAGACATAAAATTGAAAAATATGGATCTCTGTCTAGAGATCTCCTCTGGCTTTGAAAAAATCAGAGAATGTTTCCTAAGATAGAGACATCAACATACCAAAATTTCAAGCCATGGTGAAATGTCTAATGCATGGAGAATCAAAAGACTCAAAATAGTGTTTAATTAATTAAAAATAAAATATGCATCACATAAACTATAAATTATTTCTAAATTATTTCTCTCTGTTCATTGAGCACTAGAGTATTTTTTTTTATTTTTGTGATTTTTTTACACCAAGATATGAATTTTCGAAGTTAGGGCTATTTATTTAAATCAAAAAACCTCTATTTTTCTATTTAAGTGACGCGGCGCCAGCGCATCCTCATCCGCTCCAAACTTTACACGCGGCGCACTCCCATTTGACGCCATCATCCACACCAGCTGCCACACATCCAGTGTTTTCGTTTCGTCTCTCTATCCAGCGCGATTAGAGCCGTCGGTGCAATACACGCGCGATCCAATGGCGTGCGGTCATCATCCCCGATGCCCTACCCCGAGAACCGTTCAACTTTAAAGCATAACATCTCGCTTGTTTCTCAACCAAAATAAGTTTGGTTTGTTTCTAAATGCTCGTCAAAACATGTAGAACATATCTATACGGTTATGATGCCATGGAATTAACTCTAATCAAATGGAGAGTGAAAATATGCTCGAGAAGAGGGGAAGCTCAATACCTTTGCTCTGAGAAGGAAAGCTTCAATCAAAGGTGATCAACACATTTGTGTAGGTCCAAGGAGGCTAGGGATTGAGCCTCAGGTTGTGGTGAAAGGTCTAGACCCAAATTTGATCAAGGCCAAATTTGAGTGTTGATAAAGGTCTATTGTGGAGGCTCGGTGGGAGGGGAATTTGATGGGGCTTTATCTTCTTTCACTTTGGTGAAGGTGTGCATTATTTTAATTTTATTTTGGTGGAGTGTAGAGGTGTGGAGAGCTTTTTCCTATCTCCAGCAAGGATTTGAGCTCAAAACTTGAACTCCAGCAATGGGAGTTAGAGAAATGTAGTGGTTGGGTTGCACTGAGGAAGTCTTAAAAGGACTTTAGGAGCAATTTAGAGGGGACTTTTAGAGAAAATTTCAGCACCTCCTCTTATGGCCATGGAGGCGAGGTTTTATAAAACTGGCTTNGTCTCCAGCAAGGATTTGAGCTCAAAACTTGAACTCCACCAATGGGACATAGGGAAATGTAGTGGTTGGGTTGCACTGAGAAAGTCTTAAAAGGACTTTAGGAGAAATTTGGAGGGGACTTTTAGAGAAAATTTCAGCACCTCCTCTTATGGCCATGGAGGCGAGGTTTTATAAAACTGGCTTAAGGTGGCTGCCATGGCCAATTGGGAGGTGAAAAAGTTTGCTTAGGTGGAGGGCATAGCGGCTCTAAATTTAAAATGAGAGGAGGTGGCCTTTAGGTTTAAATTGGGTTTGATTCCATGGAGGTGGCTCTCAGTTTGGCCATTTTCTGACAACTAGGCTAGCCAGCAAGGACAGGGGAGCTGGGCAAGGGGTCAGGTGAGCCAAGGGAAGGATCACTTATGATTTACCCCCAGGGGTTAGTCATAATGGTGAGGATATTTGGCTTAGGACCCAAAAATGGGCATGAATCCCTTAATTTGGGGATCTATTGATCCATAGCTTCGTTCTATGGGTTTAGTCTTGTTTAGGCTGGTCCAAAGGGAAAGCTTAGTGGTTGCAGTGTTCTTTGGTTGGCCAATTTGGTTTGATTAGGTCAATTTTCGGTCAAGGGCTCCATGTGGGTCAAAATGGCTAAAGTTTGGGTTTGGGTTAGGCTAGCGATGACTTTGACCGCAATTGATTGATCAACATTGTGTAAATGATTGTAATGAACATTTTTGGTGTGGGATTGAAGTAATTTTGAGTTCAATTGGAAGCTCAATTTGAAGGATTTTAAGATTTTGGTCAATTTGGGTATGTTGGAATATACTTGGGCTTCAGTTGAGGTAGGCTTGAATTTTAGCTCAATTGAATAGTCCAAATGATCAAGAGAGATGTTATGAAGGTTTTTCATGAAGAAATGGAGTGAAAATTTTGGGGCTAAGGCAATCAATATGATGGAATTTTGAGACATAGCCAATTTAGGGCAAAATTGAGGATTTTTTTATTTGGATTGAAATTAAATAAAATTGAGGCCTCACCAAGGCCAATTGAAGGTAAATTTTTATTTGTAGGAATGTAATGAAGAGTTTAGAATTCAAATTTAGGCCAATTGAGTAGGCTATAGGGTTGAATTTGGTGAGAATAGGTCATGTGGCCAAAATTAGGGGTTTGATTTAAATGAAAATTGGGCTCAAAGAATAGGCCAATTGAGCTTGGATTTGGTTTATATTAGTCATATGGAAGGTGAATTTGAGTTTAGAATTGAAATTGGGAGAAATTACGACCAAATTTATGAACATTTGAGGTAAATTTGAGAAAATTGGGCCTTTAAAGGCAATTTGGGGGTTTTGGTCAAAATGGTCAAATTGTTAAATTAAGTCATGTAGTAGTTGAGAAAAATTAAATTGGGAACATTTGGAAGGTTTTGGGATTTTTTGGAATTTTTAAAATTTTGGACTAAGGAGGGGATTTTGGTAATTTGGCAATTTTTTGGTGATTTTGGGTAATTTGGATGATTTCAAATGGTTTGAAATGATTTTTGTACAAATTTTGGTATTTTGGATAAATTTGGGAGTTTTGGCAAAATTTGGGGTTTCAAGGGTACTTAGGTAATTTGGGGGAGTTTAGTGGAAATAGGGCCAAGTTGAGTATTTTTTGTAAAATTGGGGAGCTAAGCATCATAAATGGGCTATGAACTAATGGAAACCCCATTTGGGTCCTCTATGTACTGATCTTAGCTAAACCCTAGCCTAGGGCCAGTGGGTTTAGGGAACCATCTACATGAGTCTCTCAAAGGATTAAGGGATCAAAGTCAAGAAATTTTAAGTTTGTTATTTATGAGTGATTGTGAGTGAGGTGAGTACCTTAGCTCTAGACCAACACCAAGGGTCAACCCTACGGTCAAAAAATTCTATGGGAACTCTCCTTGAGCTCCCCCATAATGACCCCACTTACTAAGTGCTAGAGGTTAGGACCACTATGTGGAACTTCAAGTTGAGTAAAGACGAGTTTAGAATTTCTAATGGTGAGGGTTCCTTATTTAGTTTTCTAGGAATAGTCAACAAGAAAGTCCTTATGGCTAGACCCTAGGCTACTAAAGAGGAAGAATTAGACCTAAACCAAAAGTGAGGTCAACAGGAACCAATGACAATGGTCACAACATGTAGATTGAAAGATTTGGGCAAAAATGAATTAAAGCACCACCCAAAAGTATTGATCCTACTCAACATCTTATTATGCAGTTCCTTAAACTAAAAGGGTCAATAATCAATCTTAAATAATAAGTCAAATAATAACAAGCAAAATATACAACTACACCAACCCATAAATAGAACCGTAACTAAATTGTTGGAAAGCACCAATTACTCAAAAAATGAAGCGACTGAAATGTTGTGGGTACAACAACACCAATGCATATGAAAGGGCAGCGACTGAAATGTAGTTGGTGAGAAAAGCAATGATTAGTGCCAAGTTGCTAACCATAGAAACTAACACATGGAATGAAATCTAATGACTCAAGAGGTATTAAATAGTGGCTAACAAAAGAAACTAGGACACAAAATATAAGTTTGGACTTGTAAAATGGTGAGAGTGTGTCCTCCTTACTGTAGTCGTCATACTTGTTTTAGTTCTTTTGAACTCATAGTTGTCATTATGTCTAATTAACATCTATCATTCTTTTATCCATATATCCCTAATTCTTGCGTCATTAGAACAATTCATAGAAGAAGAGGGATTGGAAATAAAGAAAATAAGATGAAAGTAGAAAGAAAAATTAACTTAAGAAGTACATGGAGAAATTATGTAAGGTAATCCTCACGCGTAAGTTAAGAGTGTATGTACAAAACATGATCAGAACAAAACATATTAAAACATATATCTATTAAAAAATTTCTCAACATGAGCAACCTATATAAGTGGTGAACAAAAATTATATTATGTTTTGCAACTCCAAAAAAAATGTGTCCTTTCGCTTAATTACATTTTAGGGGATACCCAAATAAATTCTTGAAAATAGAAGCCCTGCGTATAGTTTTGGGATAACTAATGAAATAGGTATAACAAAGAAATGTGATTATCTTAACTAGGAACATCTTGATGCTTCCAAAACCCTCACCAAACTCCAAGGGGAGAGAGTGGGTCCCTCACATCCTAATGAGCAAGGAAGTATAGTCAGCAAATGAGGCCTAGAAAATAACTAGATCTTCTCAAAAGGAATATCCAAAAGCTTGAAAGTCTACATCAGGCCATAGGGGAAAATTGTGAATCACTGTATCCTAAGTGGGTTTTTACTTACCAATAATTGGGGCCTACAAATTGACATGAAGAAAATATCATAGGACTAAAGCTCCTCAAAGGAGCTTATAAAAAAAAAAAATGTTAAGGAAAACATAATCAGGTAGAGATAGCCAAGTAAGGACTCTATGGATCCATCATCCCAAGAAATTAAAACCTTAGGTTTACCTAATTGTCAAGGTAGTCAACCCTGTTGACCTCACTTTTATGAGAACCTACACCAAATTGACATTTATGAACAAAACATGTCTTGAGCTATCAACACTACCTCAGAATCTCCAGACACCATTCTAAAAATCCGTTGATCATCAAGAATACTAAATCTATCTTGGGAAGGAGTCTACAAATATTGACTTCTTGAACCCATTTTGGGTCCTATAGCCTTAAAAATAAGATGAATCCTCCATGGTACCATTTTTGGAAGCAATGGTCAGTACATTGACCATTTTGTCAAATCTAGGAGCCAATTGCACAAACTTGGTCAATTGGTCAACCCTACACAATTTTTGGTCAATTCATGGTCTTTTGGGAAAATTTTCAATTCTTTTCATTAATTAAAAATAATATGAATCAAGACTCACTAGACAAAGGATTTAAGCCCTAAAATTATGACTTAAACTCATGTTCACTTAAATTCATACATGATAACTTAAGAGCTTAAGCCCATGCTAGATACTTAAGCTAAAAACAAACTTGTTGACAATTACTATTGTGTTACCCATAGCCCATAAAACCCACCTTGACGCACCCAACCCATGAAGATCCATCAAGACACCTAAAACCCACAATTTTTTACTTTTTCAAAAGACATCATTAAGGGAGTTATATCGCACTTTATATGAATTTGACCTCATTGCTCATTCAGTCTAGGTGGAGTGGACAAGCCAGCTCACCATTAGGGTCCTTATCTACCTCATCACCCTTTCAATGGAGAGAAACCGTACCATATCCACCATTTCACCATAATTTAATCTCATCATGAGCACACCATAAGGAAGCTCAACTTGCTATCTTCAGTTAGGAGTTTATCTTCAAACTCATCATGAGCCGCCTCCCTTCCTCTCCAATTAAGCTTAAGCATATCCATGGCTTCCCCATGTCTATAAGAAGCCATACCCGTGAGATCACACTGAAGAGAGAACCTAGATAGTGTCCTCAAAGACAATGACCCTGAACAACAAAATACTCCCCATCTTCTAGCAACAAAACCCCTATAATTTTAGCCTACTAAAACTCCACAGGAAGCCTCAATTTTGGGTTTGAAATCTAATACACTTTTTTGGGTTAGACAAAAACCTTCTGCAAACTTCAATTTAACTCTTCCAAAAGCTTCCCTAAGCTCAATGAAGAAGTTCCCAATGTAAATTGGCCCTTCCCGTAAGCTCGAACCTACTGTTAAGTGAAACTGTGAGGCGATTTCAGCTAGGACATAGCTAGGCTAGAATTCAATCCAAATTTAGCTAAAGAGGAGCTTTTCAAGGGCCTGACGATCGTTCCTGTCAAGCTCGATTGAGGCTTCACCACTCGAAGCCAGGTATGGGCTTCTAACCCTAAGTTTACGCTTAGATTTGGAACATTGATAAAAAAAATATCATACCATAGCTATGTAATTGTATGGATGTGTTCCTTACGTTGAGATGAAGCTTTTGGAATAATCCCCATGAAGTGTCATGAAGGATCAAGTGAGAAATTAATGCTTAAACAAGAACATCTCTCGGTTAATCGTCTTGTGGGGATGATGAACCGATGTCGTTTATTTCCATGTATTGGAAATTAATGGTTGTGATCTAGCATGACCGTGGATTCATCCATACGAAATAGTTGAAACTGCGGGCCACGTGGCTGCCTGTGTGTAAAGTTCTGCAAATCAAACGACGACAAGTGGAGTTCGACCCATCCGAGGTTGCACTGGCGCCTACTTCGATTAATAGAGAATTAGAGGATTTAATAAATCTAGAAAATGCTAAACACATTAAAAAATTTATAACTTAATAAGGAAAAATCATAAAAAAATGTCCAAAATGTCTCTGGATTCAGAAAAATGAGGAGAAAGTTATAAAAATGAAATTTAAATATAATAAATTATATTAATTTTTTAATTAATTATTTATTCTCTGGAGTAATTTAATTATTAAAATTAATTATAAATGCAAAAATTATAACATTTTTCTAGGATTAATCCTTTAATCATTAGGAATATTCTCTGATTTTTCCAACTCTAGGAAAAATGCCCAAAGTCAAATCTATCAATTTCACTAAGTTTTGTAATTATTTTAAAACATAATTATAAAAATTTTAAAAAATTGGAAATAAAATTAGAATTTGGTTAGAAAATTTAGTCCGATGAATTCAAACCTTAAAATTAGAATTTCTAATCTTTGAAAATTTTAAAATGATATTTCAGCCTTTTAGGGTAGAATTGTAAATTTTAAAATTTACATTCATAACCCCAACAATTCCATAGGCTTAATCATTTGCCTTAAATGACCATTAGGTTTAATTTAATCCTAATCCTTAGGTTTAATTCCTTATTAGACCTACGGTGTACCAAAGTCTCAACAAAAATTAAGCATAGTCACACCCCTAAACTTTTGTGTTCAACCCATATTAACCCAAATCAAAATCAAACCCTTGGGTTCAACCCAAATGAACCAAAACCAAATGTTAAACATTTGGGTTCAACCCACATAAACTTGAGGCAAAATCAAACCCATTGGACTCAACGTAAATGAAACCATATGAAATTCTTAACACTTGCGTTCGACCCCTACAAATCTAAGTCAAAATCAGCACTCTTTTGGTTCAATAATCAATTCAAAAACCCAATTAGGTCTAACCCTAATCAAACCTAATTTACCTTCTTAAGCCTTAATTACAATAGGCTTAAGTTACATTTAAACCAATTTGGGCTAACCCTAATTAAACCTAACTAACCTTCTTAAGCCTTGATTAGAATAACCTTAACTGACATTTAACCTAATTATGCATAATACTAATTAAATATAATTAATCTAATTAAGTCTTACTTACATTAGCCTTAATAAACCTTTAACCATAATTAGGTGTAACCCTAAATTTACGTAATTAATCTAATTAAGCCTTACATACATTAGGCTTAATTAACCTTAAAACATGATTAGGTCTTACCCTAATTAAACCTTACATACATTAGGTTTAATTAATCTTAAACAATAATTAGGTCTAACCCTAATTAGACCTAATTAATCCAATCAAACCTTACTCATATTAGGTTTAATTAATCTTAAAACATAATTAGGTCTAACCCAAATTAAACTTAATTAATCTAATGAAACCTTACTCACATTAGGTTTAATTAATCTTAAACCAAAATTAGGTCTAACCCTAATTAGACCTGATTAATCTAATTAAACCTTACTCACATTAAGTTTAATTAATCTTAAACCATAAAAGGATCTTACCCTAATTAAGCCTAATTAAACTTTACATACATTAAATTTAATTAATCTTAAACTATAATTAGGTCTAACCCCAATTAGACCTAATTCATCTAATTAATCCTTATTGACATTATGTTTTATTAACCTTAAACAAAACTTAGATCTAATTTATTTAATTAAACCTTACAAAAATTAGATTTAATTATCCTTAACCTTAATTTGGTTCAACCTTAATTAGACCTAATTAATCTAATTAAAGCTTGCATACATTAGGTTTAATTAACCTTTTAAACCATAATTAGGACTATAACTAATTAGATATAATTAATCTAATTAAGCTTTAACAAAATTAGGCATAAGTAACCTTAAAACCTTAATTAGGTCTAACCATAATTAAACTTAATTAATCCTTAAGCCTTTCCTACATTAAGCTTAAGCAAATCTAAACCCTAATTAGAAATAATTAAATCTTAAGCATCACTTACGTTAAGTTTAAGTAAATGCTAAACTCTAATAAGTCTAACTTTAATTAGACTTAATTAAACTTTAAGCCTTACCTACAATAGGCTTAAATCAACCTTAATCCTATTTAAGTCTAACCTAAATTAGACTTAATTATTCAATAAGTCTTAACTAAATTTGGTTTAGTCCATCTTCTAAACCTTAGGTTCAACCCAAATTTAACCCAAGTCAACCAAAATCTTAGGTTCCACTTAAATTGAACGCAAGTCAACCTAAACCTTAAGTTTAATCCAAATTGAACCAAAGTCAATGTAAACCTTTGGTTCAATCTAAATTGAACCTAAGTCAAACTAATCCTTAGGTTCAACCCAAATTGAAACTAAGCCAACCTAAATTTTTGGTTGAACACAAATTGAACCTAAGTCAACCTAAACCTTCGATTCAACCCAAACTGAACCTAAATCAACAAAAACTTTAGGTTCAACCAAAATTAAACCTAACTTAACCTAAACCTTAGGTTCAACCCAAATTGAGCTAAGCGATCTTATACTTAGGTTCAACCTAAATTGAACTTAAATCAACTTAAACTTTAGGTTCAACCCAAATTTAACCTAAGTCAAGCAAAACCATAGGTTCAACCCAAAGTGAGCCTAAGTCAACCTATATCTTGGGTTCAACCTAAATTGAACTTAAATCAACTTAAACTTTAGGTTCTACCCAAATTGAACCAAAACCTCCGCAAACCTTAGGTTCTTTTTAAATTGGACCTAAATCATTCTAAACCTTAGGTTCTACCTAAATTAAACCTAAGCCATTCCATACCTTACGTTCTATTGAAATTGAACCTAAGTGACCTTATAACTTAGGTTCTACCTAAATTGAACCTAAGCCATTCCAAATTTTAGGTTCTACCCAAATTGAACCCAAATCTTAAGTCTAATCCATATTAGACTTATATAAGCCTCTTTTGGGATCTAACCAAAAATAACCCAAACCATTCCAAATTTTAGGTTCTACCCAAATTAAACGTAAATCATAAGTCTAATCCATACTAGAATTGAATAAATCTCTCTTAATTTCTACCTGCATTGAACCTAAACTTTATGTATAGTTTATATTAGGCTTAATTAATTTTATTTAGGTCTAACCAACATCGGATCTAATAAATGACTTAATTCTTTCGAAGTTCAATCTTAAAATGAATTTAAAATTGATGATTAGCATCTTCATTCGACTTACTAATCTATCAATATAAATAAAATGAAATTGATGACAAAATACAAATGAAATAATATTAATTCTAAAGGACACTAGAACTTAAATTAAAACTTAAAAATGCAACTAGATTTGAGAAGATATTTTAGATGAGGTAACTCATGGTTTTTAACAAATTATCTATCAGTCACTTGTTGCTAATCAAACTGCAGATATAATGAACCAGGACGACAGAATCATGCGATCTTGATCTGGTCATCCCAAATAAAAATAAGTAACAAAACAACAAAAAATTAATTGGTTAATAAATCAAAAACAACTTAAAATTTTCCAACCCCTAAAATCTTAATAAGACATTAAAACTTTAATTCAACCATAACGAACAATGATAACCAAATGCTACTTTAACCCAACGTTAAGATCTATAAAGACCTCTTAGACGACACAATTCATGGTTTCTAATAAAAATTTTTTGGTCCTTGACTTCTAGACTAAGTAGATCTGAACACCCCTATGACCCCAGGATGATGGAGCCATAGACATCTTGACTAGGTCATTTAAAAATTATTCAATCAACTAAATTGATTAATTAAAATAGGATTTCATGTTAATCTTGCTCTATTTTGCAGGTTTGCTGAAGACATGAGACAAATTACGCTTTAGATTTAATTTGCATGCCATTAGGGTGTGCTAACTCGATTTTGTAGGGACAAGTTTCTGTAGACAATATGATAAACCTCAAAACAAAACATCGATAACTAAAAAACAATAGCTACAAAAAAAAATAGCCACTATAACAAAACCTCAAAACAAAACAACAAAATTACATCAACACAATCAAATGACATAAACAAAACAAATGACATAAACAAAATAAAGCAACATAAACAAAATAAAATGGCATAAACAAAAAAATGACATAAACAAAACAAAATGATATAAACAAAACTAAACAACAAAACAAAATGACATGAACAAAACAAAACGACAAAACAAAATGACAAAACAAAACATTTATGGTAGTGTTGGATTCTTTGATTAGGATCAAACATTGACGTTTCTTTCCTTGAACTTGACAACAGACTCACTGGTTACAAAATTTTCATGTGGTTGTATAAGAATTTTGGGAATCAGATACTTTTGAATTCTCTACCACAACAAAATCCTTACTAAATTTTCTTTTCTTTTCTTTTTTTTTTTGGAGATTTTCCTTCTTCTATGAGTTTCTTAAATATCTCAAGATCATCTGTATGATCAAAGAGAACAAATCATTTGGAGAATCGGGCAATAAAATAGATAAACAGAGAGGCGACTCATTTCAGTAACTTAAATAATCTAACGACATGGCGATGGGAATTGGCAGCGATCAAAATAAAGTGATGACTTCGCTGGGGAGCTTTCTTTCTTCCCATCTCTAGTTAATTCATTTGTTCTCTATCGAGAGATGTTCTGTCTGTTCATAGATCAGATCACCTCTTCTATTTGGACATAATGAACTTTTTAATTTTAAGAGTTATTTGTGACAAACCAAATTTGAAATCATTCACAACAACAAGACAAAATGACATAAAAAATAATGAAATAACAAAGCTACAAGTTTACAAAACAAGTCTAAAATGAAATTTTAATACTCTACTTTTTCTCCAAATACCCTTTAATGGATTCTCCGAACTCAGTGTTTTCCTATTCTTAAGATCTTAATTCACCAACTAATGAAGTTACTTCCTTTCAAAGAACTAACTTTGGGTTTTTTTATGTAGCTGAGTTTGTACTAAGGAGCCCATCGCAGCTTGTTATGGAACCTTTTTAGGAATTTAACCTATATTCCTATGAAGATTTCCCTCTTATTAAAGAATATTTATCTGAAGAGCCTCCCATAGAGCAATTTGCTTTAAATACCATAGAAGAAGAGGTTGATTGAAAAGGAAAGAAATTCTCTATTGATTAAGAAGATGATATTCTATCACTATCTATGTCCAAAGTTGGATCTAGCTCTAAGTCTGCTTAGCTGACACATACTCAACAAAGGAATAGAAATCATTCACTTAAAAGGAAAAAGAAATGGAATAAAATCAATAATTATGAAATATCTGAATTTGAAGAGAGTGTTTTTTAGAATAATTCCTCTTTAAAGAAAAATAAGTTTTACCAATAATTACCAGAATATGATGAGGATATGTTCCAATCTTCTCATTTAAAAAAGGAAAATTCATTGTCGATTCAAGTCACACATTCTGTGTTCAAGAGACTTGTAAGAAAAGAAAAATGTTAAATCTCCCAACTTTTAGACAAAGTGGGATATGCGTGCTCTAAAACCTTGAAAAAGTGACACCTTACACAAGAGAATCCTACCTGTCAAGAGATTGACCAACAATTTCCATTGGTAAGTCAACATACTCGGGTACCAACAAAACATCGTTTAGGGCTGAGAGTAAGATATACAACAATTTTAAGAGATAGGAAAAAACATAATAAATAAACCTTAGAATAAGAACCAACATCTACTAAAATGAAAGGTTTTATGAAAATGTTATAAGCTGGAGATTGTTCTTACTCAAAACACAATGATATTCTTCCTAGAGCATCTTGTCCTATACTCAAGAAGAATGTATGGAAATGTAAGCTATCAAAAGAATCTCTGACATTGCGAGTACTTTTATAAATAGTTTCCAGGAGAAAACTTGTGAAGAACATCCTTTTAAGTCAATCGAAGAAATATTAAAGAAATTAAAAGTGAATATCAAATAATGGTCAACACAAAAAAAGGAAAATTCTTTAAATAATCTAAATGAGGGATCTATAAAAATAAATATGGTAGAAACACAGGCTACCTCGTCATCACGAGAGGTGTCGTTACCGATCAAAGAAAATATGATAAAGGAATTGAGAGCTATAAAACAATGAGATGAGCAGATTTCCCATATCAAAGTAAAATTTACTGAAATGATGAGCACATTAGCAACTTTACAAACCTCACCAAAGAATATGCCACCTGCTGTCGAAATTGTTCAACCAAAGGTAGTATATAAACTTGAATGAGAACCAACAAAAATTGAAGAAAGTACTCAAAAGAGAAAAAAAGAATCTGCCCAGAGTGGAGTTCTAGAAATAGAAATTACACCACTAGTGGAACAAAAAATAAAAGAAATAATGGCCTAGATGAAGGCTGGATCACCAATTCCAAAAGGTTGAACTTATCCAGAGGAATTTGATTTTGTCTAATGCCCTAAATGCTCTGTTTCAACTTTTCTTAAAATATTTGACGGGACTGGTGATCCCAATATTTTTTATATGTAAGGATTTATGAAGTTGACACCACTAGTTGAAGATTTTAATCCTTGGTAATGGCACCAAAAACTTGATCACAAGCTTGATCCCAAGCAAAGTAAGATTTCAATTATATTTTTAGAGATTCTACGCAAGCATACATATAGTTATCTAGTAATATAGAGCTTTTTGATTAAGCCCTAAATATTGATCGCACAGAGATCGAGGTTAATCACATCGGCTTTCAAGAGAAGTTATAGTCTAGAATAACACGTCCTAGTTTGGAAAATCAATAAATGTTTGTTTTTGATTATAGCCTACAATTATCACTACAATACTACTTTTACTTCTAAAATACTTAATTAAAATTAGAAAGTGGTGTTTAATCTATTAAAAGTACCCCTCCTCATGCAATGAAATTAGTGACACATGTAAAAGTACAACAAGTAGTGAAAAAGATTATGACAAATAGAAGAAATTCTATTCTTTACCCTTACTATAGATGCTATAAAGAATATTGGCTAATCTAAAGTTTGAATAGTTTTGCAGACGGGTTACGCAGAAAAAATATTAGCTCTCACTCTAGAGTTCCCTTTTATCCCTCCATCTAAAGGCTAACATCTCGCATCAAAACCTAAAAAATTAGACAAATTAGTGGTCTTTAGCCTGTCACTCTAAAGTCATCTAATTATACACCCATTAAAGATTATTTTCCTATTTATTATTACTCAACCATATGGACTAAATTCTCATTCATACAATCTCATGTGATTCTCAAATAGTTGATTGAGACAATATCATCCCGGATCTTACATGTTCTCACAAAAGATTTGAACATGCAAGTTGATCAAGTTTACATGTAAATGAAGAAAAAAAGTAAAATCATCACAATAAATTCTCACTCTACTCAATTCTATACCCTACAAATGCATAATAATTCATTATAAGAGGGAAGAATAAAGAAAACTACTCAGTACACATGAAGAAATAATAGGAACCTTTCATTGCACAAGTCCTTGAAACCATACAAACAAAGTACTAAATTCAAATCAAAATACAATGAAAATATTTATCTCTAATTGAAATCAAAGTCTCCTTGTATCTCAAAAGTAATCTCCTTATAATCCTCTCCAAGAACAAAGTGAAAAGAAAAAAAGGAAATCTCAAACTCTCTCTTTTTCTCTCTCACCATACCGCCCCACCTAGGGCTCACGCCCAAGCCTTGTTCCTCTTCTCCAAGTCTTCTTTTCCTCTTCTAATTAATTTAAGAGTCAAAAGTGTTGTTTTAAAAATATTTCCAAGACTTTTTTTTATAATTTCCTATGAGATGCTTAAGTTTCTCTTCAAACTCTCCAGATTCAATGAATCTTCCAAATGGTGCCTGAAATTCCTCTTAAAAACTCCATATAACCACACCAAATTCTTATATAAAGTTCATTTTATCAATTTTAATGAATTCCCCAAGATATGCTCGAATCACCGCTTCAAAAATTGTCTAAATTTGACGTATATTCTCGAAGATATTTTGAAAACCATCACCGACACTTAAGCGTTGTTTTTGTACTATTAAGCGCCCCCTCTATATCTGGTGGCTCCTAAGCACCATTTGGGTGCTTAATAACTGGGCACAGGCACTTAAGTGTTTGTTTTAGGCCACCTTAGCTCTGGTGTACCCCGTTTCGACCATTTGATAGTTCAAATTAGAAGAACTTCTAGTAAATTAGACTAGCCTAAGGTCTAAAGTATTTATCATCAAANACTCTCAGTTTGGCCATTTTCTGACAACTAGGCTGGCCAACAAGGACAGGGGAGCTGGGCAAGGGGTCAAATGAGCCAAGGGAAGGATCACTTATGATTTACCCCCAGGGGTTAGTCATAATGGTGAGGATATTTGGCTTAAGACCCAAAAATGGGCATGAATCCCTTAATTTGGGGATCTATTGATCCATAGCTTCGTTCTATGGGCTTAGTCTTGTTTAGGCTGGTCCAAAGGGAAAGCTTAGTGGTTGTGGTGATCTTTGGTTGGCCAATTTGGTTTGATTAGGTTAATTTTTGGTCAAGGGGTCCATGTGGGTCAAAATGGCTAAAGGTTGGGTTTGGGTTAGGCTAGCCAAGACTTTGACCGCAATTGATTGATCAAAATTGTGTAAATGATTGTAATGAACATTTTTGGTGAGGGATTGAAGTAATTACGAGTTCAATTGGAAGCTCAATTTGAAGGATTTTAAGATTTTTGTCAATTTGGGTATGTTGGAATATACTTGGGCTTCGGTTGAGGTAGGCTTGGATTTTAGCTCAATTGAATGGTCCAAATTATCAAGAGAGATGTTATGAAGGTTTTTCATGAAGAAATGGAGTGGAAATTTTGGGGCTAAGGCAATCAATATGATGGAATTTTGAGACATAGCCAATTTAGGGCAAAATTGAGGATTTTTTTATTTGGATTGAAATTAATAAAAATTGAGGCCTCACCAAGGCCAATTTAAGGTAAATTTTGATGTGTAGGAATGTAATGAAGAGTTTAGAATTCAAATTTAGGCCAATTGAGTAGGCTATAGGGTTGAATTTGGTGAGAATAGGTCATGTGGCCAAAATTGGGGGTTTGATTTAGATGAAAATTGGGCTCAAAGAATGGGCCAATTGAGCTTGGATTTGGTTTATATTAGTCATATGGAAGGTGAAGTTGAGTTTAGAATTGAAATTGGGAGAAATTACGACCAAATTTATGGACATTTGAGGTAAATTTGAGAGAATTGGGCCTTTAAAGGCAATTTGGGGGTTTTGGTCAAAATGGTCAAATTGTTAAATTAAGTCATGTAGTAGTTGAGAAAAATTAAATTGGGAACATTTGGAAGGTTTTGGGATTTTTTGGGATTTTTTGGAATTTTTAAAATTTTGGACTAAGGAGGGGCATTTTGGTAATTTGGCAATTTTTTGATGATTTTGGGTAATTTCGATGATTTCAAAAGGTTTGAAATGATTTTTGTACAAATTTTGGTATTTTGGGTAATTTTGGGAGTTTTGGCAATATTTAGGGTTTCAAGGGTACTTAGGTAATTTGGGGGAGTTTAGTGGAAATAGCGCCAAGTTGAGTATTTTTTGTAGAATTTGGGAGCTAAGCATCATAAATGAGCTATGAACTAATGGAAACCCCATTTGGGTCCTCTATGTACTGGTCTTAGCTAAACCCTAGCCTAGGGCCAGTGGGTTTAGGGGACCATCTACATGAGTCTCTCAAAGGATTAAGGGATCAAAGTCAAGAAATTTTAAGTTTGTTATTTATGAGTGATTATGAGTGAGGTGAATACCTTAGCTCTAGACCAACACCCAGGGTCAACCCTACGGTCAAACAATTCTATGGGAACTCTCCTTGAGCTCCCCCATAATGACCACCCCACTTACTAAGTGCTAGAGGTTAGGACCACTATGTGGAACTTCAAGTTGAGTAAAGAGGAGTTTAGAANCAATTTCAAATCTTTGAAAATTTTAAAATGATATTTCAGCCTTTTAGGGTAGAATTGTAAATTTTAACATTTACATTCATAACCCCAACAATTCCATAGGCTTAATCACTTGCCTTAAATGACCATTAGGTTTAATTTAATCCTAATCCTTAGGTTTAATTCCTTATTAGACCTACGGTGTCCCAAAGCCTCAACAAAAATTAAGCATAGTCACACCCCTAAACTTTTGTGTTCAACCCACATGAACCCAAATCAAAATCAAACCCTTGGGTTCAACCCAAATGAACCCAAACCAAATGTTAAACATTTGGGTTCAACCCACATAAACTTGAGCCAAAATCAAACCCATTGGATTCAACGTAAATGAAACCATATGAAATTCTTAACACTTGTGTTCGACTCCTACAAATCTAAGTCAAAATCAACACTCTTTTGGTTCAATAATCAATTCAAAAACCCAATTAGGTTTAACCCTAATCAAACCTAATTTACCTTCTTAAGCCTTAATTACAATAGGCTTAAGTTACAATTAAACCAATTTGGTCTAACCCCAATTAAACCTAACTAACCTTCTTAAGCCTTGATTAGAATAACCTTAACTGACATTTAACCTAATTATGCATAATACTAATTAAATATAATTAATCTAATTAAGTCTTACTTACATTAGCGTTAATAAACCTTTAACCATAATTAGGTGTAACCCTAAATATACCTAATTAATCTAATTAAGCCTTACATACATTAGGCTTAATTAACCTTAAAACATGATTAGGTCTAACCCTAATTAAACCTTACATAAATTAGGTTTAATTAATCTTAAACAATAATTAAGTCTAACCCTAATTAGACCTAATTAATCCAATCAAACCTTACTTATATTAGGTTTAATTAATCTTAAAACATAATTAGGTCTAACACAAATTAAACTTAATTAATCTAATGAAACCTTATTCACATTAGGTTTAATTAATCTTAAACCAAAATTAGGTCTAACCCTATTAGACCTGATTAATCTAATTAAACCTTACTCACATTAGGTTTAATTAATCTTAAGCCATAAAAGGATCTTACCCTAATTAAGCCTAATTAAACCTTGCATACATTAGGTTTAATTAACCTTTTAAACCATAATTAGGACTATAACTAATTAGATCTAATTAAGCTTTAACAAAATTAGGCATAAGTAACCTTAGAACCTTAATTAGGTCTAACCATAATTAAACTTAATTAATCCTTAAGCCTTTCGTACATTAAGCTTAAGCAAACCTAAACACTAATTAGAAATAATTAAATCTTAAGCATCACTTACATTTAGCTTAAGTAAATGCTAAACTCTAATTAAGTCTAACTTTAATTAGACTTAATTAAACTTTAAGCCTTACCTACGATAGGCTTAAATCAACCTTAATCCTATTTAAGTCTAACCTAAATTAGACTTAATTATTCAATAAGTCTTAACTAAATATGGTTTAGTCCATCTTCTAAACCTTAGGTTCAACCCAAATTTAACCCAAGTCAACCAAAATCTTAGGTTCCACTTAAATTGAACGTAAGTCAACCTAAACCTTAAGTTTAATCCAAATTGAACCAAAGTCAACGTAAACCTTTGGGTCAATCTAAATTGAAACTAAGTCAAGCTAATCCTTAGGTTCAACCCAAATTGAAACTAAGCCAACCTAAATTTTAGGTTCAACTCAAATTGAACCTAAGTCAACCTAAACCTTCGATTCAACCCAAACTAAACCTAAATCAACAAAAACTTTAGGTTCAACCAAAATTAAACCTAAGTTAACCTAAACCTTAGGTTCAACCCAAATTGAGCTAAGTCATCTTATACCTTAGGTTCAACCTAAATTGAACTTAAATCAGCTTAAACTTTAGGTTCAACCCAAATTTAACCTAAGTCAAGCAAAACCTTAGGTTCAACCCAAAGTGAGCCTAAGTCAACCTATATCTTGGGTTCAAACTAAATTGAACTTAAATCAACTTAAACTTTAGGTTCTACCCAAATTGAACCAAAACCTCCTCAAACCTTAGGTTCTTTTTAAATTGGACCTAAATCATTCTAAACCTTAGGTTCTACCTAAATTAAACCTAAGCCATTCCATACCTTACGTTCTATTGAAATTGAACCTAAGTGACCTTATAACTTAGGTTCTACCTAAATTGAACCTAAGCCATTCCAAATTTTAGGTTCTACCCAAATTGAACCCAAATCTTAAGTCTAATCCATATTAGATTTATATAAGCCTATTTTAGGATCTAACCAAAAATAACCCAAACCATTCCAAATTTTAGGTTCTACCCAAATTAAACCTAAATCATAAGTCTAATCCATATTAGAATTGAATAAATCTCTCTTAATTTCTACCTGCATTGAACCTAAACTTTATGTATAGTTTATATTAGGCTNTTGCTATCTTCAGTTAGGAGTTTATCTTCAAACTCATCATGAGCCGCCTCCCTTCCTCTCCAATTAAGCTTAAGCATATCCATGGCTTCCCCATGTCTATAAGAAGCCATACCCGTGAGATCACACTGAAGAGAGAACCTAGATAGTGTCCTCAAAGACAATGACCCTGAACAACAAAATACTCCCCATCTTCTAGCAACAAAACCCCTATAATTTTAGCCTACTAAAACTCCACAGGAAGCCTCAATTTTGGGTTTGAAATCTAATACACTTTTTTGGGTTAGACAAAAACCTTCTGCAAACTTCAATTTAACTCTTCCAAAAGCTTCCCTAAGCTCAATGAAGAAGTTCCCAATGTAAATTGGCCCTTCCCGTAAGCTCGAACCTACTGTTAAGTGAAACTGTGAGGCGATTTCAGCTAGGACATAGCTAGGCTAGAATTCAATCCAAATTTAGCTAAAGAGGAGCTTTTCAAGGGCCTGACGATCGTTCCTGTCAAGCTCGATTGAGGCTTCACCACTCGAAGCCAGGTATGGGCTTCTAACCCTAAGTTTACGCTTAGATTTGGAACATTGATAAAAAAAATATCATACCATAGCTATGTAATTGTATGGATGTGTTCCTTACGTTGAGATGAAGCTTTTGGAATAATCCCCATGAAGTGTCATGAAGGATCAAGTGAGAAATTAATGCTTAAACAAGAACATCTCTCGGTTAATCGTCTTGTGGGGATGATGAACCGATGTCGTTTATTTCCATGTATTGGAAATTAATGGTTGTGATCTAGCATGACCGTGGATTCATCCATACGAAATAGTTGAAACTGCGGGCCACGTGGCTGCCTGTGTGTAAAGTTCTGCAAATCAAACGACGACAAGTGGAGTTCGACCCATCCGAGGTTGCACTGGCGCCTACTTCGATTAATAGAGAATTAGAGGATTTAATAAATCTAGAAAATGCTAAACACATTAAAAAATTTATAACTTAATAAGGAAAAATCATAAAAAAATGTCCAAAATGTCTCTGGATTCAGAAAAATGAGGAGAAAGTTATAAAAATGAAATTTAAATATAATAAATTATATTAATTTTTTAATTAATTATTTATTCTCTGGAGTAATTTAATTATTAAAATTAATTATAAATGCAAAAATTATAACATTTTTCTAGGATTAATCCTTTAATCATTAGGAATATTCTCTGATTTTTCTAACTCTAGAAAAAATGCCCAAAGTCAAATGTATCAATTTCACTAAGTTTTGTAATTATTTTAAAACATAATTATAAAAATTTAAAAAAATTGGAAATAAAATTAGAATTTGGTTAGAAAATTTAGTCCGATGAATTCAAACCTTAAAATTACAATNCAACTCTAGGAAAAATGCCCAAAGTCAAATCTATCAATTTCACTAAGTTTTGTAATTATTTTAAAACATAATTATAAAAATTTTAAAAAATTGGAAATAAAATTAGAATTTGGTTAGAAAATTTAGTCCGATGAATTCAAACCTTAAAATTAGAATTTCTAATCTTTGAAAATTTTAAAATGATATTTCAGCCTTTTAGGGTAGAATTGTAAATTTTAAAATTTACATTCATAACCCCAACAATTCCATAGGCTTAATCATTTGCCTTAAATGACCATTAGGTTTAATTTAATCCTAATCCTTAGGTTTAATTCCTTATTAGACCTACGGTGTACCAAAGTCTCAACAAAAATTAAGCATAGTCACACCCCTAAACTTTTGTGTTCAACCCATATTAACCCAAATCAAAATCAAACCCTTGGGTTCAACCCAAATGAACCAAAACCAAATGTTAAACATTTGGGTTCAACCCACATAAACTTGAGGCAAAATCAAACCCATTGGACTCAACGTAAATGAAACCATATGAAATTCTTAACACTTGCGTTCGACCCCTACAAATCTAAGTCAAAATCAGCACTCTTTTGGTTCAATAATCAATTCAAAAACCCAATTAGGTCTAACCCTAATCAAACCTAATTTACCTTCTTAAGCCTTAATTACAATAGGCTTAAGTTACATTTAAACCAATTTGGGCTAACCCTAATTAAACCTAACTAACCTTCTTAAGCCTTGATTAGAATAACCTTAACTGACATTTAACCTAATTATGCATAATACTAATTAAATATAATTAATCTAATTAAGTCTTACTTACATTAGCCTTAATAAACCTTTAACCATAATTAGGTGTAACCCTAAATTTACGTAATTAATCTAATTAAGCCTTACATACATTAGGCTTAATTAACCTTAAAACATGATTAGGTCTTACCCTAATTAAACCTTACATACATTAGGTTTAATTAATCTTAAACAATAATTAGGTCTAACCCTAATTAGACCTAATTAATCCAATCAAACCTTACTCATATTAGGTTTAATTAATCTTAAAACATAATTAGGTCTAACCCAAATTAAACTTAATTAATCTAATGAAACCTTACTCACATTAGGTTTAATTAATCTTAAACCAAAATTAGGTCTAACCCTAATTAGACCTGATTAATCTAATTAAACCTTACTCACATTAAGTTTAATTAATCTTAAACCATAAAAGGATCTTACCCTAATTAAGCCTAATTAAACTTTACATACATTAAATTTAATTAATCTTAAACTATAATTAGGTCTAACCCCAATTAGACCTAATTCATCTAATTAATCCTTATTGACATTATGTTTTATTAACCTTAAACAAAACTTAGATCTAATTTATTTAATTAAACCTTACAAAAATTAGATTTAATTATCCTTAACCTTAATTTGGTTCAACCTTAATTAGACCTAATTAATCTAATTAAAGCTTGCATACATTAGGTTTAATTAACCTTTTAAACCATAATTAGGACTATAACTAATTAGATATAATTAATCTAATTAAGCTTTAACAAAATTAGGCATAAGTAACCTTAAAACCTTAATTAGGTCTAACCATAATTAAACTTAATTAATCCTTAAGCCTTTCCTACATTAAGCTTAAGCAAATCTAAACCCTAATTAGAAATAATTAAATCTTAAGCATCACTTACGTTAAGTTTAAGTAAATGCTAAACTCTAATAAGTCTAACTTTAATTAGACTTAATTAAACTTTAAGCCTTACCTACAATAGGCTTAAATCAACCTTAATCCTATTTAAGTCTAACCTAAATTAGACTTAATTATTCAATAAGTCTTAACTAAATATGGTTTAGTCCATCTTCTAAACCTTAGGTTCAACCCAAATTTAACCCAAGTCAACCAAAATCTTAGGTTCCACTTAAATTGAACGCAAGTCAACCTAAACCTTAAGTTTAATCCAAATTGAACCAAAGTCAATGTAAACCTTTGGTTCAATCTAAATTGAACCTAAGTCAAACTAATCCTTAGGTTCAACCCAAATTGAAACTAAGCCAACCTAAATTTTTGGTTGAACACAAATTGAACCTAAGTCAACCTAAACCTTCGATTCAACCCAAACTGAACCTAAATCAACAAAAACTTTAGGTTCAACCAAAATTAAACCTAACTTAACCTAAACCTTAGGTTCAACCCAAATTGAGCTAAGCGATCTTATACTTAGGTTCAACCTAAATTGAACTTAAATCAACTTAAACTTTAGGTTCAACCCAAATTTAACCTAAGTCAAGCAAAACCATAGGTTCAACCCAAAGTGAGCCTAAGTCAACCTATATCTTGGGTTCAACCTAAATTGAACTTAAATCAACTTAAACTTTAGGTTCTACCCAAATTGAACCAAAACCTCCGCAAACCTTAGGTTCTTTTTAAATTGGACCTAAATCATTCTAAACCTTAGGTTCTACCTAAATTAAACCTAAGCCATTCCATACCTTACGTTCTATTGAAATTGAACCTAAGTGACCTTATAACTTAGGTTCTACCTAAATTGAACCTAAGCCATTCCAAATTTTAGGTTCTACCCAAATTGAACCCAAATCTTAAGTCTAATCCATATTAGACTTATATAAGCCTCTTTTGGGATCTAACCAAAAATAACCCAAACCATTCCAAATTTTAGGTTCTACCCAAATTAAACGTAAATCATAAGTCTAATCCATACTAGAATTGAATAAATCTCTCTTAATTTCTACCTGCATTGAACCTAAACTTTATGTATAGTTTATATTAGGCTTAATTAATATTCTTTAGGTCTAACCAACATCGGATCTAATAAATGACTTAATTCTTTCGAAGTTCAATCTTAAAATGAATTTAAAATTGATGATTAACATCTTCATTCGACTTACTAATCTATCAATATAAATAAAATGAAATTGATGACAAAATACAAATGAAATAATATTAATTCTAAAGGACACTAGAACTTAAATTAAACTTAAAAATGTAACTAGATTTGAGAAGATATTTTAGATGAGGTAACTCATGGTTTTTAACAAAATATCTATCAGTCACTTGTTGCTAATCAAACTGCAGATATAATGAACCAGGACGACAGAATCATGCGATCTTGATCTGGTCATCCCAAATAAAAATAAGTAACAAAACAACAAAAAATTAATTGGTTAATAAATCAAAAACAACTTAAATTTTTCCAACCCCTAAAATCATAATAAGACACTAAAACTTAAATTCAACCATATTGAACAATGATAACCAAATGCTACTTTAAACCAACGTTAAGATCTACAAAAACCTCTTAGACGACACAATTCATGATTTCTAATAAGAATTATTTGGTCATTGACTTCTAGACTAAGTAGATCTGAATACCCCTATGACCCTAGGTTGATGGAGCCATAGACATCTTGACTAGGTCATTTAAAAATTATTCAATCAACTAAATTGATTAATTAAAATAGGATTTCATGTTAATCTTGCTCTATTTTGCAGGTTTGCTGAAGACATGAGACAAATTACACTTTAGATTTAATTTGCATGTTATTAGGGTGTGCTAACTCGATTTTGTAGGGACAAGTTTCTGTAGACAATATGATAAACCTCAGAACAAAACATCGATAACTATAAAACAATAGCTACAAAAAAAATAGCCACTATAACAAAACCTCAAAACAAAACAACAAAATTACATCAACACAATCAAATGACATAAACAAAACAAAATGACATAAACAAAATAAAGCAACATAAACAAAATAAAATGGCATAAACAAAAAAATAACATAAACAAAAAAAAATGATATAAACAAAACCAAACAACAAAACAAAATGACATAACCAAAACAAAACGACAAAAAAAAATGACAAAACAAAACATTTATGGTAGTGTTGGATTCTTTGATTAGGATCAAACATTGACGTTTCTTTCCTTGAACTTGACAACACTCTCTGGTTACGAAATTTTCATGTGGTTGTATAAGAATTTTGGGAATCAGATACTTTCGAATTCTCTACTACAACAAAATCCTTACTAAATTTTCTTTTCTTTTCTTTTTTTTTTGGAGATTTTTTTTCTTCTATGAGTTTCTTAAATATCTCAAGATCATCTGTATGATCGAAGAGAACAAATCATTTGGAGAATAAGGCAATAAAATAGATAAATAGAGAGGCGACTTGTTTCGGTAACTTAAATAATCTAACGACATGGCGATAGGAATTGTCAGCAATCAAAATAAAGTGACGACTTTGCTGGGGAGCTTTCTCTCTTCCCATCTCTAGTTAATTCATTTGTTCTCTATCGAGAGATGTTCCGTCTGTTCATAGATCAGATCATCTCTTCTATTTGGACATAATGAATTTTAATTTTAAGAGTTATTTGTGACAAACCAAATTTGAAATCACTCACAACAACAAGACAAAATGACATAAAAAATAATGAAATAACAAAGCTCCAAGTTTACAAAACAAGTCTAAAATGAAATTTTAGTACTCTACTTTTTCTCCAAATACCCTTTAATGGATTCTCCAAACTCAGTGTTTTCCTATTCTCAAGATCTTAATTCACCAATTAATGAAGTTACTTGCTTTCAAAGAACTAACTTTGGGTTATTTTATGAAGCTGAGTTTGTACTAAGGAGCCCATCGCAGCTTGTTATGGAACCTTTTTAGGAATTTAACCTATATTCCTATGAAGATTTCCCTCTTATTAAAGAATATTTATCTGAAGAGCCTCCCATAGAGCAATTTGCTTTTGAGACCATAGAAGAAGAGGTTGATTGAAAAGGAAAGAAAGTCTCTATTGATCTAGAAGATGATATTCTATCTCTATCTATGTCCGAAGTTGGATCTAGCTCTAAGTCTGCTTAGCTAACACATACGCAATAAAGGAATAGAAATCATTCACTTAAAAGGAAAAAGAAATGGAATAAAATCAATAATTATGAAATATCTGAATTTGAAGAGAGTGTTTTTTAGAATACTTCCTTTTTAAAGAAAAATAAGTTCTACCCATAATTACCAGAATATGATGAGGATATGTTCCAATCTTCTCATTTAAAAAAGGAAAATTCACTGTCGATTCTAGTCACACATTCTGTGTCCAAGAGACTTGCAAGAAAAGAAAAATGTTAAATCTCCCAACTTTTAGACAAAGTGGGATATGCGTGCTCTAAAACCTTGAAAAAGTGACACCTTACACAAGAGAATCCTACCTGTCAAGAGATTGACCAACAATTTCCATTGGTAAGTCAACATACTCGGGTACCAACAAAACATTGTTTGGGGCTGAGAGTAAGATATACAACAATTTCAAGAGATAGGAAAAAACATAATAAATAAACCTTAAAATAAGAACCAACATCTACTAAAATGAAAGGTTTTATGAAAATGTTATAAGCTGGAGATTGTTCTTAATCAAAACACAATGATATTCTTCCTAGAGCATCTCGTCCTATACTCAAGAAGAATGTATGGAAATGTAAGCTATCAAAAGAATCTCTGACATTGTGAGTACTCCTATAAATAGTTTCCAGGAGAAAACTTGTGAAGAACATCCTGTTAAGTCAATCGAAGAAAGATTAAAGAAATTAAAAGTGAATATCAAATAATGGTCAACACAAAAAAAAGGAAAATTCTTTAAATAATCTAAATGAGGGATCTATAAAAATAAATATGGTAGAAACACAGGCTACCTCGTCAGCACGAGAGGTGCATTACCGATCAAAGAAGATATGATAAAGGAATTGAGAGCTATAAAACAATGAGATAAGCAGATTTCACATATCAAAGCAAAATTTATTGAAATGATGAGCACATTAGCAACTTTACAAACCTCACCAAAGAATATGCCACCTACTGTCGAAATTGTTCAACCAAAGGTAGTATATAAACTTGAATGAGAACCAAAAAAAATTGAAGAAAGTACTCAAAAGAGAAAAAAAGAATCTGCCCAGAGCGGAGTTCAAGAAATAGAAGTTACACCACTAGTGGAACAAAAAATAAAAGAAACAATGGCCTAGATGAAGGCTGGATCACCAATTCCAAAAGGATGAACTTATCCAGAGGAATTTGATTTTGTCTAATGCCCTAAATGCTCTGTTCCACCTTTTCTCAAAATATTTGACGAGACTAGTGATCCCAATATTTTTTATATGTAAGGATTTATGAAGTTGACACCACTAGTTGAAGATTTTAATCCTTGGTAATGACACCAAAAACTTGATCACAAGCTTGATCCCAAGCAAAGCAAGATTTCAATTATATTCGTAAGGATTCTACGCAAGCTACATATCGTTATCTAGTAATATAGAGCTTTTTGATTAAGCCTTAAATATTGATCCCACAGAGATCGAGGTTAATCACATCGGCTTTCAAGAGAAGTTATAGTCTAGAATAACACGTCCTAGTTTGGAAAATCAATAAATGTTTGTTTTTGATTATAGCCTACAATTATCACTACAATACTACTTTTACTTCTAAAATACTTAATTAAAATTAGAAAGTGGTGTTTAATATATTAAAATTACCCCTCCTCATGCAATGAAATTAGTGACACGTGTAAAAGTACAACAAGTAGTGAGAAAGATTATGACAAATAGAAGAAATTCTATTCTTTACCCTTACTATAAATGCTATAAAGAATATTGGCTAATCTAAAGTTTGAATAGTTTTGAAGATGGGTTACGCAGAAAAAATACCAGCTCTCACTCTAGAGTTCCCTTTTATCCTTCCATCTAGAGGCTAACATCTCGCATCAAAACCTAAAAAATTAGACCAAATTAGGGGTCTTTAACCTGTCACTCTAAAGTCATCTAATTATACACCCATTAAATATTATTTCCCTATTTATTATTACTCAACCATATGGACTAAATTCTCATTCATACAATCTCATGTGATTCTCAAATAGTTGATTAAGACAATATCATCCCGGATCTTACATGTTCTGACAACAGATTTGAACAGGCAAGTTGATCAAGTTTACATGTAAATGAAGAAAAAAAGTAAAATCATCACAATATATTCTCACTCTACTCAATTCTATACCCTACAAATGCATAATAATTCATTATAAGAGGGAAGAGTAAAGAAAACTACTCAGTACACATGGAGAAATAATAGGAACCTTTCATTGCACAAGTCTTTGAAACCATACAAACAAAGTACTAAATTCAAATCAAAATACAATGAAAATATTTATCTCTAATTGAAATCAAAGTATCCTTGTATATCAAAAGTAATCTCCTTATAATCCTCTCCAAGAACAAAGTGAAAAGAAAAAAAAGGAAATCTCACACTCTCTCTTTTTCTCTCTCACCATACCGCCCCGCCTAGGGCTCACGCCCAAGCCTTATTCCTCTTCTCCAAGTCTTCTTTTCCTCTTCTAATTAATTTAAGAGTCCAAGTGTTGTTTTAAAAATATTTCCAAGACTTTTTTTATAATTTCTTAAGAGATGCTTAAGTTTCTCTTCAAAACTCTCCAGATTCAATGAATCTTCCAAATGGTGCCTGAAATTCCTCATAAAAACTCCATATAACCACACCAAATTCTTCTATAAATTTCATTTTATCAATTTTAATGAATTCCCCAAGATATGCTCGAATCACCGCTTCAAAAATTGTCTAAATTTGATGTATATTCTATAAGATATTTTGGAAACCATCACCGACACTTAAGCGTTGTTTTTGTACTATTAAGCACCCCCTCTCTATCTGGTGGCACCTAAGCACCATTTGGGTGCTTAATAACTGGGCACAGACACTTAAGTGTCTGGTTTAGGCCACCTTGGCTCTGGTTTACCCCGTTTCGACCTGATTTTCTCCGATTTGCTCCATTTTGGTCCATTTTTATTTCTTTTGCTCCAACCACTCCAAATTCTTCAATTTGATGTACCTACAACCAAAAACATAAGAAAACATACCTTTAAAGTGTAATATCATTATAAAATGAAGTATGAAAAATAGTACATTTTTAGGCGTATCAAAATCTCCCAAGCATAAACATTACTTGTCCTCAAGTAATACTACATTTAAAAAAAAATTGTAGATTAGAGTTAATGGGTCATCCCTTAGAATTCTTAAAATTTTGTTCTAAATATTTGATAGTTCAAATTAGAAGAACTTCTAGTAAATTAGACTAGCCTAAGGTCTAAAGTATTTATCATCAAACTTGGAAATTTGTTTTCCTATCTAGTTCAAAAATATATGCAAATTTTTCAAACTTCGGATCCTATGAACTTTACTTTCTAGACTTAGGAACTCTCTTAGAAATATTTTTTACTAATATAAGTATAAAAAGCAAGCTTAGGATTGTTCTAAGTTAATTACTCTAGAAAGTTTCAAGTGAAAGCAATTTTTGATTAGGACTTCTCCTCTAGCTTCTTCTCACTTTATTCTTTTTTTTTTTGGATCTTATTGATCCATTATTATTACTATTATTCTTTATTTATTTTATATGTGAGGATTAATATATCTAGAGAAGTTCTTAAATAATTTTGAATTTCACTATCCTCCTCTAAAGTTAAAACTTATTACTTTCCTTCACTTGNTTCAAGTGAAACCAATTTTTGATTAGGACTTCTCCTCAAGCTTCTCCTTACTTTATTCTTTTTTTTTCTGGATCTTCTTGATCCATTATTATTATTATTATTCTTTATTTATTTTATATGTGAGGATTAATATATCTAGAGAAAATAATTTTGAATTTCACTATCCTCCTCTAAAGTTAAAACTTATTACTTTCCTTCACTTGAAAAGATGTATTTTTTTAAAAATACTTTCTACGAGAAAATTAAATGTTTGAAAATAAAAATTCTAAGGATCCTTAATTATTTAAGAAATACAATTTTTCCTACTGAAGATAGTTATTCATTTTTCCAAGTTCTCAACTAAATATCCTTAACTGTAGGTTCACCCTTTTCACTAAAAATATCAACTAAGTTTNTTTCAGAAATGCTATAAGTTTGATTTAAATAAATATTATAGTGAGATTTTCAGAGAAAATTCAAGTAATTGAATGAACTCTGTAGCCACAAGATTATCTAGTCATCATGTTTAAGAGTTCTAATCTTCTATTCATTTCAAGAATGACTATATGTTGCAATATTATGTTACTTAGAATATCCAAAAGATAGGAACTTCTTGTGAATCAGACTAGCCCAATGTTTAAAATATTTATCATCAAACTTAAAAATTTGTTTTTCTATCTAATTCAAAAACATATGCAGATTTTTCAAACTTTGAATCCTATACACTTTACTTTCTAGACTTAAGAACTCTATTAAAAATAATTTTTATTAATATAAGTATAAAAAGCAAGCTTAGTATTGTTCTAAGTTCTTTACTCTAGAAAGGCTCAAGTGAAACAAATTTTTGATTTGGACTTCTCCTCAAGCTTCTCCTCACTTTATTCTCTTTTTTTTTCTCGGGATCTTTTTGATCCATTATTACTTTTTCTTTTCTTTCTTTTTTGTATGTGAAGATTACTATATCTAGAGAAGTCCTTAACTAATTTTGATTTTCACTATCCTCCACTAAAGTTAAAACTTATTACTTTCCTTTACTTGAGAAGATGTATTTAAAGAAAAAATACTTTCTAAGAGAACCTTAAATTTTTGAAAATAAGAATTCTAAGAATCCTTAATTTTTCAAAAAATACAATTTTCCTACTAAAGATAGTTATTCATTTTCCCAAATTCTCAACTAAATATCCTTAAATCTAGCTTCACCCTTTTCACTGAAAATATCAACTAAGTTTTCCTACTCCATTTCTATTTTTAAAAATTTAACATCCTTAAGATGACTCCACATAACAATAATCATTAGAAATAAAATAAAAGTTTATTTATAATAATTTTAAAAACAAGTAAGGTTTAAATTTGAAACATTTTTCTGCCCCCCCCCCCCCCCCCCCCCCCNCACATAACAATAATCATTAGAATTAAAAATAAAATTTTTTTTGTAATAATTTTGAGAACAAGTAAGGTTTAAATTTGAAACATTTTTCTTGATCCCCCAAACTTAAGCTCAAACATGTGTATCAATGAAGTACAAAAACATGCGGCAGGGAAATATCACTTTTACAATTTACTACACATCCTACAAAAATATCAACAAATAACACATGGTAGAACATTGTAGTAGAAATTAACTCTAGCCTAAACATGCTTGACATAAGACTATAAAAGAATTTTAAATAGTAGAACAGGTACAAATTGAAGATTAAACAAGAACACATTTTAAAATTTATAAAGGAATTGCTAGATGCTAACAAGTTTAAAATATTAAGATAAGTTTTGTCATCTCTAGTGACTCATTCCACTTAACTCACAAACATAGACACACAAA
This sequence comes from Phalaenopsis hybrid cultivar, assembly GCA_002079205.1. Taxonomy (NCBI): domain Eukaryota; kingdom Viridiplantae; phylum Streptophyta; class Magnoliopsida; order Asparagales; family Orchidaceae; genus Phalaenopsis; species Phalaenopsis hybrid cultivar. The sequence continues at coordinate 83,719 of JXCR01147352.1, forward strand.
CTCCAATACATAGGCTCATAGATTCATAAAAAAACAACAACTGAGGTTAATTTGATCTCCCTTCCTCTAACATTTCCCCACCTTGCTTTCAATTTCTAACAGAAGAAACTACACTAATAATCTGGGTGTATTATAAAACTTTATATGATATTCATCCATGGACCAGAATTCCCTCATGTGTCACGAATTCAGGGTTACTCTAAGTCTAAGGTATACACCATCTCGTAAATAAAAATAGTGCAGTTCATCCAGATGTTGTTTGTTAAGTAAGTTCATGACCTTACTCAGTGAAGACAAAGTCAGATAAGGGAAGTAATAGAGTTGACATGGAGTGCTCCAAGTCCAAACTCTACATGTTTCAAGGTGATGCTCAGCTTTGATTGAGAACTAAGTTGTAACATACTCGTCAACCTACTACTATCATAAAACATATACAAATATATTCATGAAAACAAAATTAGCTCACAAGATTAAACCAATCCACTCTTACACATCAAACACGGATCGAATTCTAAAATCTCACTATTATCCAATTTGACATAACAACAATCATACTAAAGAGATAATAAAAATAGCCATGGGTTGCGTCCCATGAAGCGCTTGGCATAACATTGACAACCTGATGTATCCAATGTTTACTCTGGTTGCCCCAGCATCAAAATCTCATTCATTTTGTTTGTATACCACAAAATATGCCATTCAGTGATTTTGAATAACTCTTTCTTAGGAGTTCTCTTACAGATTTCATCATTCAATTCAAGCTCTTCTTGTGATTAAGTCGAATCTGAAGAAATAAAGACTGGTTGTGTAGATGAATTCCCTAAATAGGTTGGCTTTAAAATTGTGTGGGGTACATTCATCTTAAGTTCATGAGATTTTTCAACAGATGGGATTAAAAGTTTACTATTTTGATTAACGTCCATCATTTCGCACCTCTCCTGAACATAAACACAGTCTTCTTTAAATAGAATTTTCAACTCATCATAAAAGTTCATTTCGATCTCATCTGTTAAGTTACTCTCAAAACATTCTTGAAAATGGTCTTTACTTAGATAAATTTCATCAACCCAAAATAATCATCATGTTTTCCTCTCAGCTGAATATTTTAAAGACGTTAACACATCGAAAGTGACTTTCTGGTCATTAATATTCATAAACAACTCTCCTTTTTGTGCATCTATCATAGCTTGTCCAGTAATACGAAAATGTCTCCCCAAAATTATTGGATTTTCTTATCTTCCTCCATATCTAATACAATAAAGTCCATAGTAAAGATAAATTTATCCACTTTAACAAGCACTTTATCTATAACCCCTTTTTGATATATAATAGATCGATCAATTAACTGAAGGGTTACAGTAGTGGGAGAAATATCAGCTAAACCTAACACTCAAAATATTGAAACAGGCATCACATTAATGCTCGATCATAAATCACATAAAGCTTTTCCACATAATTTTTCTCTAATTGCACAAGGAACTATTAAGCTACAAGGATCTTTAAGTTTCTGAGGAAGCTTTTTCTGAAGTATAGCGCTGCACTCTTAACTTAGTGCAACGGTCTCGTAATCCCCAAACTTCCTTTTCTTGTTTAATATCTCCTTCATAAACTTTGCATAACTTGAAATTTTTTTCAAAGCTTCAACAAAAGGAATATTTATTGTTAACTTCTTAAGTACTTCCATGGACTTTGAAAATTGTTTATCCAACTCAAACTGTCTAAGTCTTTGAGGAAATTGAGGTGGTGGTCTTTCAAAATTGATTTTAGTTGGAGACATTAATTTTTTCAGATCCTTAAAAACATGTTCTTTAGGTCTTTTAGTTTCTTTTGTTTCTTTCACAACTTCTTTCTCTTTTCTAACCACACCCTCTATCTCTATTCCACTTCTTAATTGAACAACGTCTATTTGTTCATCATTTTTCTCTTTAGGGTTGATCTCAATGTTGCTATTAAGTGTTCCTTGGGGTCTATTGCTAAGTGAATTTGCAATTTGTCCCAATTGATTCTCTATGTTTCTAATCGCAGCATTTTGACCTTATAACTGGTTTCCCATTTGTAATACGACTTCTTCTATAAACATCTTCTTATCCTTAAATTGTTGATTATTGTTAGAATTTGGTGGATATGAAGGTCTATAGTCTTTGTTCCCCTGATTATTCCAACTTCCATTAGGATTTGCATGGTTATTTTCCCATTGTTGGTTTCCACCCTAAATAATATGATACTAGTTAAAATTAGGATGGTCCTTCCAACCTGAGTTGTAAGAGTTAGAATACTTGTTGTTTATGGTATTTAAAGTTTCATATGATAAGTTAGAATCAATCATATGACCTAATGAACTTTCCTCACTTACTAAAGTGAATTGAGGCTGGTTCAATCCAAGTTGGTACAACTTCCTTGATATTGTAGCAACCTGAGAAGTAAGAATTGCAAACGCATCTTTATCATGAATATTGACTACTTTTTTAAGATTTTCTCTTGTAGAGGGCCATTGAAATTAATTTGTAGTCATTTCTTCAATTGATGCATATGCTACATTAAATGGTTTTGGCATTAATGATCCACCAGCGACAACGTCGATCGTAGACCTAAGGGATCTTACTAACCCATTATAAGAAGTTTGAATGATTAACCAATCGGGCAGAGCATGGTGTAGACACTTACTTAGAAGTTCCTTAAATCATTCCTAGGTTTAGTATATTGATTCCCTTTATACTGAAAAAATGAGATAATATCATTTCTAAGTTTAGTTTTCCTTGAAGGTGGAAAATACTTAGCTAGGAATTTCTGAGTTAATTCCTTCCAATTTTTAATAGAGCCAGGTGCTAATGAGTTTAACCACATTTTAGCCTTATCCCTTAGTGAGAAAGGAAAAACCTTAGTTTAACAACATTGTCTGACATGATGTTATAATGAAATGTAGTACAAAGTTCTAGAAAACTTGATAAGTGTAGGGATCCTCGAAAGAAGTTCCCTTAAATGGTTGTTCTGCACTAGTTGGATAATTGCTGGATTTATTACAAATGAGTCAACTTCTACGACATGGGTTTGTATACTTTAGTGAATTTTATCTATCGTATGATTTACATAATCCCTCAATTATTTATGATGATTTTCCAAGTTATTATTTTGAACATTTTTCATTTCCATTTCTAGTTTTTCAAGTCCTTTTTGTTTTTTGATTTTTTTGCTTTTCTCTAACACGAGAACATAAGGCACAAGTCCTGCAGTTCCTTTATTTCTCATACACAACACAATAAATAATACATTAACAATTAAAAAAATAAAAAAAACAATATATTCAACATAAAAAAAAATATTTTCATAAATTCCTTGTTTTTCACACAAACAGTTTTTTCACAACAATTTTTCAAACAAAAAAAAAAACACTTTTCACACAAACTTTTTTTACGATAATACAGTTTTCCAACTCTAAGCCTAATTACTTCAACAAAAATTCTCCTAAGAGTCAAGATCAACCGTTGCGATCCTCAACAATGGCCCCAAAAACTTGATCCCGATATTTTTTATATTTAAGGATTGATGAAGTTGACACCACTACTTGAAGATTTTAATCCTTGGTAATGACACCAAAAACTTGATCACAAGCTTGATCCCAAGTAAAGTAAGATTTCAATTATATTTATATGGTTTCTATGTAAGTATACGTATCATTATCAAGTAATATAGAGATTTTTTATTAAGCGCCAAAATCGATCCCATGGAGATCGAGGAAAATCACGTCGGCTTTCAAGTGAAGTTATAGTCTAGAATAACAAGCCCTAGCTTGGAAGGTCAAAAATGGTTTGTTTTTTATTATATCCTACAATTATCACTACAATACTACTTCTACTTTTAAAATAAAATACTAAATGAAAATTAGAAAGTGGGGTTTAATATATTAAAAGTACCCTTCCTCATGCAATGAAATTAGTGACATGTGTAAAAGCACAAGAAGTAGTGAAAGAGATTGTGACAAATAGGAGAAATTATATTCTTTACCCTTACTAGAGATGCTATAAAGAACATTGGATAATGTAAAATTTAACAATATGGACAAATTTTCACCAAAATCCCAATTTTACCCTTAAATGCCTAAAGTCTCCATGTCACCCCCAATTCCACTAAATTGATTTCAAATTTGCAACATTTCAAATTTCCAAAATTTCAAATATATACTCACTTTAATCATGTTTAATCCTATTTTGAAGAAGTTCAATCCCAATTGAACCCAATTTCAAACTCAAAACCCAAGCCTAATTTAAAAGCCCCATTTTGACTTTAAGCAAAAATTCCACCAAATTGAACTCACTAGCCTGTCCAATTCCCCTAATTTTGGATTCCAAACCATTCATGACATCCCTTTAAACCAAATAGAACCTTTAATTGGCTGTGGCATAGCCTTAAGCATTTTCTAAATCCAACTCAAGTCAAAACTCCAAATTTGCCCTAATGCCCCAATTCCTCCAAATTGAATTTGATAACCCCTCAATCTTCAACCCAATTGATTTCCAAACGCCTTATGAGAATATCCTACACCAAATTGACCATTAAATTAACCTAGATCCAAGCTCTCCACTTGCAGCTACTTGGTTCAACTCTTATTGGACCACCACAACTCACATTTGGACAGTAAGGAGCAGCGTAGATCCTCCTTGTCCACCCTAAAAGTGCCATGGACCAAGGGTCTAATGATTTAGAGGTTACTTTCTGATTTTTGGCAAAGTGACACATGTTTGAGCTCAAATGATTAAACACCCATCCTAATCACCACTAAACCTTCCTCTTGGTTCCATGAGCCACCTGGCCACCTCCCCTGCTCTGGTCGACCAGCCTAGTGGCCGGGAAACCCAAAATTGAGATAGCCACCCTGGTTTGAACCCACTTTAACCCATCCTACGTGGCTAGCTCTGATTGTCCATTGACACCTTTCATCCCTATACTTAGCTCCTTTCTCCACCCTTTGGTTTGGCCAATTAAGCCCTAGCTCCCTCTTTTTTTAAACCACCCCTTTCACGACCAAGAAGAGAATGCTGCCATTTGTTTAAGGAGAGCTATCTAAATTATTAACAGAGCCTTTTTAGGCTTTCCTAAAATAATTCCAACCATTTTCCCCACTTAAATCCACTGCTTGAGCTTAATTTTGAGTTCAAAATCCAAGGCCTTCTCTGCCAGTCCACTAAACTCCACAAAAGCTCCAAATTGAACCACCCTTGTGCTTCCCCAAACCAAACAAGGGAGTTACCCATTAAAAAACCCCTTTTGTTGAGCACTCTAACCCACTCCTAGACTAAGGCCACATCTCTTGTTGGTCAAAATCATATCTAAACCTTACACCACCTCAAACCAACACTTCGAGGAGGTTCATTCGACTATACTGAAGCTTCCAGACGAACCTAGTCGAGGCCTCACCTCTTGGGATAAGGTAAATCCCCTCAGTTTCATTAATTGTGAAAAGAATGTTTATTTCATATGTATTTAGCCGTATAGATGTGTTCGTCTCGATTAAATAAAGCTATAAGAATAAATACCATGTAATTTTGTTGTGTATCAAGAGAGATCTTATAATTTTAATGTGGATGGTTCTCGATAAAACTAGATGGGGATGATTAACGGTTGTCATTCATTCACGCGTGTTACAACGGTAGAGGAGGAGTCAGATGAGGAGATATTTCATAAAGCGCAGCCAGCACGACAGCTGACATGGAAGGCGACGTCGAATGACAGCACACCACATGGTCTTTCGGAGTCGCCGAGGATCTAGTCAGCATTGCATGGACAAGTAGATAAATAGGATATTTTTTATTTAAACAAATACATAAACTTTAAACATTCGTAACTTGGTGTAGAAAAATCATAAAAATAAAATAAAAAATACCCACTTGCCCAATGAACAGAGGAGAATAATGTGGAATAAAAATAAAAATAAATTTTTTTTTACAATGTTTTAATTTTAATTCATCATGTAATATTCACCATGGCTAGAAACTTTAGGGTTTGTTACTCATGATAGTAGGATCTTCTCCGATTTTTTCAAANGTCATGCATATAAATGACAAATAATAAAGGCTTGTTCAGGGCAAATTTTGTTTTTTTTTCCCCTCATTTAATGTGCTTTTAATATATTTTTTTATTTTTTTCTTTCTATAAAAAAATAAACATGTTTTCAAAACACTTAAAATAAATTTTTGGTGTTTTGAGCCAAACTAAGTTTTGTTTCAAATTAAAACATAA
>JXCR01147352.1:90105-140936 GCA_002079205.1 Phalaenopsis hybrid cultivar
ACACCCATGAGCTAAAATCAAAGTCCAATTGTGGACATCAAAAGGAATGGTTACCATTTAATCTCTATTTCCTGAGTACATTTAACCCTTTAATCCCTCTGATTTAGCACGTGCATAATGCACATTTTAAACACAAGGTGCACAAAGAAATTGTTAAAATCAATAGGAAATAGAAACAAAAGAATATGCCTGATTGTAAGCCACAACTTAGATGTTGAATACGCAAAACGTTAGGTTGCCGAATCCTCAGGGCAAGAAAAGGAGTCCAAACCAGAACAGAATGAATTCTTTATTATATTCATCATAATTTCAATAATCCATGTCAACAAATAAATGTCCATAAAAAAATATCCCATTAGTAAGATAATTAAATGCTTATTTAAAGACANATACTTTCTAAGAGATCCTTAAATGTTTGAAAATAAGAATTCTAAGGATCCTTAATTTTTTAAGAAATACAATTTTTCTTACTAAAGATAGTTATTCATTTTTCCAAGTTCTCAACTAAATATCCTTAACTCTAGGTTCACCCTTTTCACTAAAAATATCAACTAAGTTTTCCTACTCCATTCCTATTATTAAAATTTTAACATCCTTAAGATGACTCCACATAACAATAATCATTAGAAATAAAATAAAAATTTTTTTGTAATAATTTTGAAAACAAGTAAGGTTTAAATTTGAAACATTTTTCTTGACCCCCCAAACTTAAGCTCAAACATGTGTATCAATGAAGTACAAAAACATGCGGCAGGGAAAGATCACTTTTACAATTTACTACACATCCTACAAAAATATCAACAAATAACACATGGTAGAACATTGTAGTAGAAATTAACTCTAGCGTAAACATGCTTGACATAAGACTATAAAAGAATTTTAAATAGTAGAACTGGTACAAACTGAAGATTAAACAAAAACACATTTAAAAATTTATAAAGGAATTGCTAGATGCTAACAAGTTTAAAATATTGAGATAAGTTTTGTCATCTCTAGTGACTCATTCAACTTAACTCACAAATATAGACACACAAACTCCAATACATAGACTCATAGATTCATAAAAAAGCAACAACTGAGGTTAATTTGATCTCCCTTCCACTAACATTTCCCCACCTTACTTTCAATTTCTAACAGAAGAAACTACACTAATAATCTGGGTGTATTATAAAACTTTATATGATTATCATCCATGGACCAGAATTCCCTCATGTGTCGCCAATTCAGGGTTACTCTAAGTCTAAGGTATACACCATCTCGTAAATAAAAGTAGTGCAGTTCATCCAGATGTTGTTTGTTAAGTAAGTTCATGACCTTACTCAGTGAAGACAAAGTCAGATAAGGGAAGTAATAGAGTTGACATGGAGTGCTCCAAGTCCAAACTCTACATGTTTCAAGGTAATGCTCAGCTTTGATTGAGAACTAAGTTGTAACATACTCGTCAACCTACTACTATCATAAATCATATACAAATATATTCATGAAAAAGGAATTAGCTCACAAGATTAAACCAATCCACTCTTACACTTCAAACACGGGATCGAATTCTAAAATCTCACTATTATCGAATCCGACATAACAACAATCATACTAAACAGATAATAAAGATAGCCATGGGTTGAGTCCCATGAAGCACTTGGCATAACATTGACGACCCGATGTATCCAATGTTTACTCTGGTTGCCCCAGGATCAGAATCTCATTCATTTTGTTTGTATACCACAGAATATGCCATTCAGTGATTTTGAATAACTCTTTCTTAGGAGATCTCTTACAGATTTCATATTCAATTCAAGCTCTTCTTGTGATTAAGTCGAATCTAAAGAAATAAAGACTGGTTGTGTAGATGAATTCCTTAAATAGGTTGGCTTTAAAATTGTATGGGGTACATTCATCTTAAGTTCATGAGATTTTTCAACAGATGGAATTAAAAGTTTATTATTTTGATTAACGTCCATCATTTCGCACCTCTCCTGAACATAAACACAGTCTTCTTTAAATAGAATTTTCAACTCATCATAAAATTTCATTTTGATCTCATCTGTTAAGTTACTCTCAAAACATTATTGAAAATGGTCTTTACTTAGATAAATTTCATCAACCCAAAATAATCATCATTTTTTTCTCTCAGCTGGATATTTTAAAGACTTTAACACATCAAAAGTGACTTTCTGGTCATTAATATTCATAGACAACTCTTTTGTGCATCTATCATAGCTTGTCCAGTAATACGAAAATGTCTCCCCAAAATTTTTGGATTTTCTTATCTTTCTCCATATCTAATACAACAAAGTCCATAGGAAAGATAAATTTATCCACTTTAACAAGTACATCTTCTATAACCCCTTTTTGATATATAATAGATCGATCAATTAACTGAAGGGTTACAGTAGTGGGAGAAATATCAGCTAAACCTAACATTCTAAATATTGAAACAAGCCTCACATTAATGCTCGATCATAAATCACATGAAGCTTTTCCACATTATTTTTCTCTAATTGCACAAGGAACTATTAAGCTACAAGGATCTTTAAGTTTCTGAGGAAGCTTTTTCTGAAGTATAGCGCTGCACTCCTAACTTAGTGCAACGGTCTCGTAATCCCCAAACTTTCTTTTCTTGTTTAATATCTCCTTCATAAACTTTGCATAACTTGACATTTGTTTCAAAGCTTCAACAAAAGGAATATTTATTGTTAACTTCTTAAGTACTTCCATGGACTTTGAAAACTGTTTATCCAACTCATATTGTCTAAGTCTTTGAGGAAATTGAGGTGGTGGTCTTTCAAAATTGATTTTAGTTGAAGATATTAATTTTTTCAGATCCTTAAAAACATGTTCTTTAGGTCTTTTAGTTTCTTTTGTTTCTCTCACAACTTCTTTCTCTTTTCTAACCACACCCTCTATCTCTATTCCACTTCTTAATTGAACAACGTCTATTTGTTCATCATTTTTCTCTTTAGGGTTGATCTCAGTGTTGCTATTAAGTGTTCCTTGGGGTCTATTGCTAAGTTAATTTGCAATTTGTCCCAATTGATTCTCTATGTTTCTAATCGCAGCATTTTGACCTTGTAACTGGTTTCCCATTTGTAATACCACTTTTTCTATAGACATCTTCTTATCCTTAAATTGTTGATTATTGTTAGAATTTGGTGGATATGAAGGTCTGTAGTTTTTGTTCCCCTGATTATTCCAACTTCTATTAAGATTTGCATGGTTATTTTCCCATTGTTGGTTTCCACCCTAAATAATATGATACCAGTTAAAATTAGGATGGTCCTTCCAACCTGAGTTGTAAGAGTTAGAATACTTGTTGTTTATGGTATTTAAAGTCTCATATGATAAGTTAGAATCAATCATATGACCTAATGAACTTTCCTCACTTATTGAAGTGAATTGAGGCTGGTTCAGTCCAAGTTGGTACAACTTCCTTGATATTGTAGCAACCTGAGATGTAAGAATTGCAAACGCATCTTTATCATGAATATTGACCACTTTTTTAGGATTTTCTCTTGTAGAGGGCCATTGAAATTCATTTGTAGTCATTTCTACAATTGATGCATATGCTACATTAAATGGTTTTGGCATTAATGATCCACCAGCGGCAACATCAATCGTAGACTTAAGGGATCCTACTAACGCATTATAAAATGTTTGAATGATTAACCAATCGAGCAGAGCATGGTGTAGACACTTACTTAGAAGTTCCTTAAATCATTCCCAGGTTTAGTATATTGATTCCCTTTATACTGACAAAATGAGATAATATCATTTCTAAGTTTAGTTTTCCTTGAAGGTGGAAAATACTTAGCTAGGAATTTCTGAGTTAATTCCTTCCAATTTTTAATAGAGCCAGGTGCTAATGAGTTTAACCACATTTTAGCCTTATCCCTTAGTGAGAAAGGAAAAACCTTAGTTTAACAACATTGTCTGACATGATGTTATAATGAAATGTAGTACAAAGTTCTAGAAAACTTGATAAGTGTAGGGATCCTCGAAAGAAGTTCCCCTAAATGGTTGTTCTGCACCAGTTGGATAATCATTGGATTTATTACAGATGAGTCAACTTCTACGACATGGGTTTGTATACTTTAGTGAATTTTATCTATCGTATGATTTACATAATTCCTCAGTTATTTATGATGATTTTCCAAGTTATTATTTTGTACATTTTTCATTTTCATTTCTAGTTTTTCAAGTCCTTTTTGTTTTTTGATTTTTTTGCTTTTCTCTAACATGAGAACATAAGGCACAAGTTCTGCAGTTCCTTTATTTCGCATACACAACACAATAAATAATACATTAATAATTAAAAAATAAAAAAAAAAACAATATATTCAACATAAGAAAAATATTTTCATAAATTCCTTATTTTTCACACAAATAGTTTTTTCACAACAATTTTTCAAACAAAAAAAAAACACTTTTCACACAAACTTTTTTTACGATAATACAGTTTTCCAACTCTAAGCCTAATTACTTCAACAAAAGTTCTCCTAAGAGTCAAGATCAACCGTTGCAATCCCTAACAATGGCGCCGATAACTTGATCCCGATAATTTTTATATTTAAGGATTGATGAAGTTGACACCACTACTTGAAGATTTTAATCCTTGGTAACGACACCAAAAACTTAATCACAAGCTTGATCCCAAGTAAAGTAAGATTTCAATTATATTTATATGGATTCTATGTAAGTATACGTATCATTATCAAGTAATATAAAGATTCTTTATTAAGCCCCAAAATCGATCCCATGGAGATCGAGGAAAATCACGTCGGCTTTCAAGTGAAGTTATAGTCTAGAATAATAAGCCTTAACTTGGAAGGTCAAAAACGGTTTGTTTTTTATTATATCATACAATTATCACTACAATACTACATCTACTTCTAAAATAAAATACTTAATGAAAATTAGAAAGTGGGGTTTAATATATTAAAAGTACCCTTCCTCATGCAATGAAATTAGTGACATGTGTAAAAGCACAAGAAGTAGTGAAAGAGACTGTGACAAATAAGAGAAATTCTATTCTTTACCCTTACTAGAGATGCTATAAAGAACATTCGTTAATCTAAAATTTAACAATATGGACAAATTTTCACCAAAATCCCAATTTTACCCTTAAATGCCTAAAGTCTCCATGTCACCCCCAATTCTACTAAATTGATTTCAAATTTGCAACATTTCAAATTTCCAAAATTTCAAATATATACTCAATTTAATCATGTTTAATCCTATTTTGAAGAAGTTCAATCCCAATTGAACCCAATTTCAAACTTAAAACCCAAGCCTAATTTAAATGCCCATTTTGACTTTAAGCCAAAATTCCACCAAATTGAATTCACTAGCCTGTCCAATTCCCCTAATTTTGGATTCCAAACCTTTCATGACATCCCTTTAAACCAAATAGAGCCTTTAATTGCCTGTGGCATAGCCTTAAGCATTTTCTAAATCCAACTCAAGTCAAAACTCCCAATTTTCTCTAATGTCCAAATTCCTCCAAATTGAACTTGATAACCCCTCAATCTTCAACCCAATTGATTTCCAAACGCCTTATGAAAATATCCTACACCAAATTGACCATTAAATTAACCTAGATCCAAGCTCTCCACTTGCAGCTACTTGGTTCAACTCTTATTGGACCACCGCAACTCACATTTGGACAGTAAGGAGCAGCGTAGATCCTCCTTGTCCATCCTAAAAGTGCCATGGACCAAGGGTCTAATGATTTAGAGGTTACTTTTTTATTTTTGGCGAAGTGACGCATGTTTGAGCTTAAATGATTAAACACCCATCCTAATAACCACTAAACCTTCCTCTTGGTTCCATGAGCCACCTTGCCACCTCCCCTGCCCTGGTCGACCAGCCTAGTGGCCGGGAAACCCAAAATTGAGATAGCCCCCCTGGTTTGAACCCACTTTAACCCATCCTATGTGGCTAGCTCTGATTGGCCATTGATACCTTTCATCCCTCTACTTAGCTCCTTTCTCCACCCTTTGGTTTGGCCAATTAAGCCCTAGCTCCCTCTTTTTTTAAACCACCCCTTTTACGATCAAGACGAGAGTGCTGCCATTTGTTTAAGGAGAGCTCTCTAAATTATTAACAGAGCCTTTTTAGGCTTTCCTAAAATAATTCCAACCATTTTCCCCACCTAAATCCACTTCTTGAGCTTAATTTTGGTTTCAAAATCCAAGGCCTTCTCTGTTAGTCCACTAAACTCCACAAAAGCTCCAAATTGAACCACCCTTGTGCTTCCCCCAACCAAACAAGGGAGTTACCCATTAAAAAACCCCCTTTGTTGAGCACTCTAACCCACTCCTAGACTAAGGCCACATGTCTTGTTGTCAAAATCATATCTAAACCTTACACCACCTCAAACCAACACTTCGAGGAGGTTCATTTGACTATACTGAAGCTTCCAGACGAACCTAGTCGAGGCCTCACCTCTTGGGATAAGGTAAATCCCCTCAGTTTCATTAATTGTGAAAAGAATGTTTATTTCATATGTATTTAGCCGTATGGATGTGTTCGTCTCGATTAAATAAAGCTATAGGAGCAAATACCATGTGATTTTGTTGTGTATCAACAGAGATTTTATAATTTTAATGTGGATGGTTCTCGATAAAACTAGATGGGGATGATTAACGGTTGTCATTCATTCACGCGTGTTTCAATGGTGGAGGAGGAGCCAGATGAGCAGATATTTCATAAAGCGCAGCCAGCACGACAGCTGACATGGAAGGCGACGTTGAATGACAGCACACCACATGATCTTTCGGAGTCACCGAGGATCTAGTCAGCATTGCATAGACAAGTAGATAAATAGGATATTTTTTATTTAAATAAATACATAAACATTAAACATTCATAACTTGGTGTAGAAAAATCATAAAAATAAAATAAAAAATACCCACTTGCCCAATGAACAGAGGAGAATAATGTGGAATAAAAATAAAAATTTTTTGACATGTACTTTATTTTTAATTAATTGAATACTCTTTACAATGTATTAATTTTAATTCATCATATAATATTCACCATGGCTAGAAACTTTAGGGTTTGTTACTCATGATAGTAGGATCTTCTCCGATTTTTTCAAAGTCAGAGAACACCTCTAGTTTTGGAACCCTAGTTTTCAAGCCTAGTTGTCCTTTTTGCGTAAATCAATTATAAAAATTAATATATAAGTTAGAGAAATATGAGACTTATTTTGGTAAGTTCCTTATGGTCACAGGACTCTAGAAAAGATGAACATTGATTTTAAATATTATGTACATTATTATGGCTAATTAAGTCAATTTAACTCATAGAAATTAAAATAAATATAATATAATTCAAAAATTACAAAAAATGATTTAATACTGTATATAATGATGATTTTAACCCACTATAAAAATTCAAAGCCCATTTGAATTGATTTGATAACAAAAATCAATTTTTCAAGTAAAATGGGGTTCTTTTATTAAAATAAATATAATAAAGAAACTATAATTAGGAAAATTATAAAAAGTGATTTTTGAGTTCCTTGTGATCAAGGCCACCTAGGAAAAATAAAATTATTTTAAAATAAATAGTTTATTTTTAGCTACTTTCTAAATTAAAAATAATTTAAAATAATTTAAAATTGCAGAAACATGAAAATGCACCAAATTGCTCCTAATTGTTTCGTGATCACTTGGGACTCTTTTAAATATTTTTCCTAATTTTTTTAATTTAGTTGGGTATTTTTAAATACTAAAAATGTATTTTTCCTTAAAATAATTATAAAAAAAAGTAAAAATTATAAAAAAGAAAAGATTGCTTCTCTGAGTTCGATGGACTTAGGGAGATTTAATAGAAATATAAAAAGTTTTTTTTTAAAATTTAATTATATTTTTCTATTTTATTGACCACTAAAATCAATAAAATAATTAAATTATAATTTTAAAAAATCATGAAATTTGGTCCATGTGGTCCTTTAACTTAGATGAACCTCCAATAATTTTCCAATAAATAAAAATCTTACTTTGTTTAATCAAATAAATTAACATTAAAAAACTTATTTTTGAGCTAAAAAGTTATATAAATTAAAATATAATTACAAAAGTCTTGAGTCCTCCTCTGGTATTTTAATTGATTCATGAATTGGAAACCTTAAAAATTTCATTATCATTTGAGTTGTATTTAATGTGTTATGAAGCCAAAAACACTAGAGGCAAATGGTAATTTTCAAATTTTGATACCCTAATTAAATTTAGGGTTAATTAAAGGGTTGCTGAATATTTTTTATCATAATAAACTCTTTTAGATTTTTGAAGCATAACGTGTTAAGAGGTAGAAACCAACTTGTAACTTTTCATGATAAGGGTAAAATTGTAATTTTAAAAACTTTTATGACTCAACGGTTAATTCAAATTGATGATACTAAGGTAGTAGGCTTAAGCTAGGAAGATATTAAATTACTTATTTGAAGACCCTAATTGGTTATTAGATGATAAGCATGAGCTTTAATGAGAATTGAATTTCACTTAATTGACATTTTTTATTATTAAAAACCTACCTCAAGATTGGATTTAAGGGCTTAGTAGTGAGCTAGGCTTGATATTTAAAATTATTTAATGAGGTTCAGAATAAAGAAACATGATTCATTTTAAGCATCGCAATTGTAACTTTAGTGGTGGGCACAATATCCTTGATTACTTAGGCTTGCCCTAGGTGCATCTAATTACACAACTCTTAAATAAAACATCAAGTCAATGTTTGAGTACCCCATTTTTTTTATAATTAAAATATTAATGTTCACTGAGCATAGGGTCTATTAATTTGTTGAAACTAAATCTAACTTTGGATGATTAATTTAACAACGTAATCAGTCCAAATGAACTCAAAACGGTTCAAAGGGTTTAAAAGTTGTTTAGCCTTATGCCCCAAACACTTTTTATGATCTTTAGAATATTCTTAAAGGAAACTACACTTATTATTTTTCGCTCAAGAAAATCATCCATTAAAATTTTTAAGGACCAACAAAGTTATGTCTTCAGACCCGATAATTCATATAAATCAATAAAAATGTCCTACACTACTTATCCTATATTAATTGACCCAATGCTCAAGGATTTGAGTATTCTCTAAGGTATTTAAATCCTTGTGAGCAACTAGGGATATTTTTTCCACATATGGATCATCGGTCTTTTTTAATTTTAAGTTCTAGGTGATTAGGGCAACAATGATAATACTAATGAGTGCTAAAACGAGGGATACAAAGTGGGATTTTGAATTGTATCTCCTACGTCAAGGACCTTTTATAAGAATGAAAGGATAAGAATCGATGATACTATGTTATGATTCTTGAGAAGATGATTGCCTCTAATTCTTTTAAGTGGTTTTTAGTCCTAGCTCAATTAAATTAATTAACTAGTGGACCATACCACTCCACGAAATATTTTAAGCAAAAAAAATCTCATTTGCATGATAAAGTAAATTTTATATTCATAAAAATTGAATTCAAAATGAAAATTTGTAAAGGCTTATGGTTAATCTGTTGGATCAAGGTTAGGACTGCCCTCCGTAGATTGTCAAGTTGGTAGCTCTTACTTAAGGTTAGGAAGCTCACAGTTCAGCTCTAAGCTCCACCAGTACCAATTTCTTACACCCAGTCTTTTTCTTCTATATGTGACTACAGTTTTCTTTTACTTGTATTCCCCTACGNAAAATCAATTATAAAAATTAATATATAAGTTAGAGAAATATGAGACTCATTTTGGTAAGTTCCTTATGGTCACAGGACTCTAGAAAAGATAAACAATGGTTTTAAATATTATGTACATTATTATGCTAATTAAGTCAATTTAACTCATAGAAATTTAAATAAATATAATATAAATCAAAAATTACAAAAAATGATTTAATACTGTATATAATGATGATTTTAACCCACTATAAAAATTCAAAGCCCATTTGAATTGATTCGATAACAAAAATCAATTTTTCAAGTAAAATGGAGTTCTTTTATTAAAATAAATATAATAAAGAAACTATAATTTGGAAAATTATAAAAAGTGATTTTTGAGTTCCTTGTGATCAAGGGCACCTAGGAAAAATAAAATTATTTTAAAATAAATAGTTTATTTTTAGCTACTTTTTAAATTAAAAATAATTTAAAATAATTTAAAATTGCAGAAACATGAAAATGCACCAAATTGTTCCTAATTGTTTCGTGATCACTTGGGACTCTTTTAAATATTTTTCCTAATTTTTTTAATTTAGTTAGGTATTNGAAACAAAATTTTCAAAACCAAAATAACTAAAACAAAAATCTCATAATACATCTTCTGCAATTTACAAGAGTCCCTAGGATGAGGTAAGCCACAGGTGCTAATGAGATCTCTCCAGTTTAAATGCAGTTAATACTCATCCAGATTTAGTAAATTCAAGAGAAATAGTGGCACTAGAATGAGGTAATGGAAAGATCCTAACTTATCACTTAAACATCTATTGTTAAAACCTTTTAAGCACTTAGATCTTAGGATTGCAGCTTCGACGAGGAGCTTGGAGCTAACTTTGTGGGAAACTTGAGAAGGATGTACTGAAAAAAAAACTTTAAGGGAGAGCAAGCGGATCTAAAACAACAAATCTTTTCCTTATAATTAACAAGCTATAGCATGCCAAGGTTATTTGCTTAGTGCAGCACAAATCCACCACATCATTAGGCCTTTGTACAATAATTTTGTGCAATTTTAGCCCTAACTTGTTTTAAGATTCTAAGGTTATCATTAGTTAATGCATAAATCCTTTTATCTTCTAGGCTATTTGTATGATTTTTCATGCAAATGTAAGCCTTGATTAATAAAATTGGCAGGATGAAACATTTCATAATATCTCTCCAAAATTGAAGCCTAACCATAGGATAGTCTAGGAAGTCACTACGGTTCTCCCAGGATCTGTGACATCCCTTAGTTATTCTTTCTTTGAATTCCATAATAAATGTTTTAAATCTGAACCTTACTCATTACAAACTCCTTTGTCCGACTTTTGAAAAGTCCTACCTTTTGAAATTCTTGAAGATAATATTTTTTGACCTAAATCAAGAGTTTTCTTAGGTGGCCTCTATCATTTAATATGTAATTAACTATTGGGACTTCACTTATAGGAAACTTTAGAACCCAACTTCATATAAACCCTATCTACTTTTTCATATTAGATAGGGGAACTTTTCAGTCAACATAAAAGTTTTCAAATCAAAATAGATGTCATAAGCTCTTTAGTATATTTAATTGATCCTCACTACTAAGTAGTATGGCTATTCCTCAAGATATATGTATTACTTATTTTGTTGTGCTCATTTATTTAATCTATTGTCTGTATGAGATCACTTCGGTCTTGTATTTTTAAAATTAAAATTTTATTTTCCAAAAGTGTAATATATATATTTAATTAAATTGCAGACTGAAAGATTATGGTATGGTTAGAACTAATTAAGCTTAGCTAATTTTTTTTCAAATTGTGACCAATTGAGGACATTCCCATCTAATTGAACCTCACCCAACATTGTCTTGATATCACACCATGCAGTGTACTCAATTGGCACCATGAGTTCAACCCCCGTAATTAACTTAATTTATTAATTATTTAATTAATTAGGATGATTATCAAATTCCATTAGGCCCTAAACTTTGGGCAAGATTAAACCCATTAACCTAAGCCAAAAACCTTAAAATCCAACCCAACACACATGGCTCATGAAGCCCATAACCCATTTTTGATGGGTTATCTATGACCTAAGTCCAAGCCACCACGACATGTGGGTGACACTAAAAGTCAACCTAAGTCANGTCTTGATTCCTCCTTTGGTATTTTAATTGATTCATGAATTGGAAACCATAAAAATTTCATTGTCATTTGAGCTGTATTTAATGTGTTATGTAGCCGAAAGCACTAGAGGCAAATGGTAATTTTCAAATTTTGATACCCTGATTAAATTTAGGGTTAATTAAAGGGTTGCTGAATATTTTTTATCATAATAAACTCTTTTAGATTTTTGAAGCATAACGTGTTAAGAGGTAGAAACCAACTTGTAACTTTTCATGATAAGGGTAAAATTGTAATTTTAAAAACTTTTATGACTCAATGGTTAATTCAAATTGATGATACTAAGGTAGTAGGTTTAAGCTAGGAAGATATTAAATTACTTATTTGAAGACCCTAATTGGTGATTAGATGATAAGCATGAGCTTTAATGAGAATTGAATTTCACTTAATTGAACATTTTTTATTATTAAAAACCTACCTCGAGATTGGATTTAAGGGCTTAGTAGTGAGCTAAGCTTGATATTTAAAATTATTTAATGAGGTTCAGAATAGAGAAACATGATTCATTTTAAGCATCGCAATCGTAACTTTAGTGGTGGGCACAATATCCTTGATTACTGAGGCTTGCCCTAGGTGCAACTACTTACACAACTCTTAAATAAAACATCAAGTAAATGTTTGAGTACCCCATTTTTTTGATAGTTAAAATATTAATGTTCACTGAGCATAGGGTCTATTATGTTGTTGAAACTAAATCTAACTTTGGATGTTTAATTTAATAACGTAATCAGTCCAAATGAACTCGAAACGGTTCAAAGAGTTTAAAAGTTGTTTAGCCTTATGCCCCAAACACTTTTTATGATCTTTAGAATATTCTGAAAGGCAACTAGACTTATTATTTTTTGCTCAAGAAAAACATCCATTAAAACTTTTAAGGACCAACAAAGTTATGTCTTCAGACCCGATAATTCATATAAATCAATAAAAATGTCCTACACTACTTATCCTATATTAATTGACCCAATGCTCAAGGATTCGAGTATTCTCTAAGGTATTTAAATCCTTGTGAGCAACTAGGGATATTTTTTCCACATATGGATCATCGGTCTTTTTTAATTTTAAGTTCTAGGTGATTAGGGCAACAATGATAATACTAATGAGTGCTAAAACGAGGGATACAAAGTGGGATTTTGAATTGTATCTCCTACGTCAAGGACCTTTTATAAGAATGAAAGGATAAGAACCGATGATACTATGTTAAGATTCTTGAGAAGATGATTGCCTCTAATTCTTTTAAGTGGTTTTTAGTACTAGCTCAATTAAATTAAATAACTAGTAGACCATACCACTCCACAAAATATTTTAAGCAAAAAAATCTCGTTTGCATGATAAAGCAAATTTTATATTCATGAAAATTGAATTCAAAATGAAAATTTGTAAAGGTTTATGGTTAATCTGTTGGATCAAGGTTAGGACTGCCCTCCGTAGATTGTCGAGTTGGTAGCTCTTACTTAAGGTTAGGAAGCTCACAGTTCAGCTCTAAGCCCCACCATTACCAATTTCTTACACCCAGTCTTTTTCTTCTATATGTGACTACAGTTTTCTTTTACTTGTATTCCCCTACGATTGGTTTTCTGATTTTTTTTCTCATTGCAAATATTTTCATTTACTTTCCCGTAATTTATTTAATTCCTACAAATGCATTCTGCTTTATGATGCTAACCATGCAGTAGTAGCAAAGACTCAGGTACGCATTTATGTTTTATGCAATATATTTTTTTTTCATTTATTTTGCAGCATCTTCTTACCTGCATTTTTTTACTTGCAAATCTGTACCAAACCAAAAAATAACAAAACCATTTTTCTAAATTAAAACATAATTTTCAAAACAAAAATAACTAAAACAAAAATCTCATAATACATCTTCTGCAATTTATAAGAGTCCCTAGGATGAGGTAAGCCAAAGGTGCTAATGAGATCTCTCTAGTTTAAATGCAGTTAATACTCATCTAGATTTAGTAAATTCAAGAGAAATAGTGGCACTAGAATGAGGTAATGGTAGGATCTTAACTTATCATTTAAACATCTATTATTAAAACCTTTTAAGCACTTGGATCTTAGGATTGCTGCTTCGACGAGGAGATTGGAGCTAACTCTATGGGAAACTTGAGAAGGATGTACTAAAAAAAAACTTTAAGGGAGAGCAAGTGGATCTACAACAACAAATCTTTTCCTTATAATTAAGTAACAAGCTATAGCATGTCAAGGTTATTTGCTTAGTGCAGCATAAATCCACCACATCTTTAGGCCTTTGTACAATCATTTTGTGCAATTTTAGCCCTAACTTGTTTTGAGATTCTAAGGTTATCATTAGTTATGACGTAAATCCTTTTATCTTCTAGGCTATTTGTATGATTTTTCATGCAAAAGTAAGCCTTGATTAATAAAATTGGCATGATGAAACATTTCATAATATCTCTCCAAAATTGAAGCCTAACCATAGGATAGTCTAGGAAGTCACTAAGGTTCTCCCAGGATCTGTGACATCCCTTAGTTATTCTTCCTTTGAATTCCATAATAAATGTTTTATATCTGAACCTTACTCATTACAAACTCCTTTGTCTGACTTTTGAAAAGTCCTACCTTTTGAAATTCTTGAAGATAATATTTTTTGACCTAAATCGAGAGTTTTCTTAGGTGGCCTCTATCATTTAATACGTAATTAACTATTGGGACTTCACTTATAGGAAACTTTAGAACCCAACTTCATATAAACCCTATCTACTTTTTCATATTAGATAGGGGAACTTTTCAGTCAACATAAAAGTTTTCAAATCAAAATAGATGTCATAAGCTCTTTAGTATATTTAATTGATCCTCACTAGTAAGTAATATGTCTATTCCTCAAGATAGATGTATTACTTATGTTGTTGTGCTCATTTATTTAATCTATTGTCTGTATGAGATCACTTCGGTCTTGTATTTTTAAAATTAAAATTTTATTTTCCAAAAGTGTAATATATATATTAAATTAAATTGGAGACTGAAAAATTATGATATGGTTGGAACTAATTAGGCTTAGCTAATTTTTTGTCAAATTGTGACCAATTGAGGACATTCCCATCTAATTGAACCTCACCCAACATTGTCTTGATATCACACCATGCAGTGTACTCAATTGGCACCATGAGTTCAACCCCCATAATTAACTTAATTTATTAATTATTTAATTAATTAAGATGATTATCAAATTCCATTAGGCCCTAAACTTTGGGCAAGATCAAACCCATTAAACTAAGCCAAAAACCTTAAAATCCAACCCAACACACATGGCTCATGAAGCCCATAACCCATTCTTGATGGGTTATCTATGACCTAAGTCCAAGCCACCACGACATGTGGGTGACACTAAAAGTCAACCTAAGTCAAGTCCAAGCACTAAAGAATAAAACCACACATTTCACCAAAGTGGAAGCCACATGGTATTTTGGTCATGGACCCTTTGACCCACATTTGGAGATGTCAAACCAAGCCCTGGATAGCCAAGACCAAACCAAAGCTGATCTTAGCCACCCCCCAAAAGGCTCCCCAATCAAGCCAAGCTCCCTCCTATGTCTTCCTCTCCACCATTGGCATCACCATATGGAAGGCAAGAGAACCTGTAAAAGCTCCTCCCTGTTGCCCAAGACCATAAAAATTCCTTAGAGATCCTCTATGGAGCTCATCAAGCATCCCCATGGCATGCCAAGTTCCTCCTACCTCTCTCATAGCTATAAAATAAGTGGACTTGAGAGCCTAAGTTTACAACAAGCTCTCTACTGATTCTCCTAAATCTCTTGCTCCCAAAAGCAAAAAACACTCCTCTTCACCTAGGCAGCTGATTCCCAATANACTGATCTTAGCCACCCCCCCAAAAGGCTCCCCAATCAAGCCAAGCTCCCTCCCATGTCTTCCTCTCCACCATTGGCATCACCATATGGAAGGCAAGAGAACCTGCAAAAGCTCCTCCCTATTGCCCAAGACCATAAAAATTCCTTAGAGATCCTCTATGGAGCTCATCAAGCATCCCCATGGCAAGCCAAGTTCCTCCTACCTCTCTCATAGCTATAAAATAAGTGGACTTGAGAGCCCTAAGTTTACAACAAGCTCTCTGCTGATTCTCCTAAATCTCTTGCTCCCAAAAGCAAAAAACACTCCTCTTCACCTAGGCAGCTGATTCCCAATATTTTCAGGTTCATCCAGCCACCAGCAAATCCTAATTTCTCCACCCAAATCTAGGACATTTATTGGCCCATAATAAAATTTTACAAAACTCAAATATAACTCACCCAAAAGCTTCCATAGTCTTAAAGTCAATCTCCCCAATCAAAATTGAGTCTTTTAGAGCCCTTCAAACTATTCCAACACCAACCCGAGCCACCATATGGTCTAGCTCAAAGGTAGGTTCAATTTTAGCTCGATTTTNTGGACATTTATTGGCCCATAATAAAATTTTACAAAACTCAAATATAACTCACCCAAAATCTTCCATAGTCTTAAAGACAATCTCCTCAATCAAAATTGAGTCTTTTAGAGCCCTTAAAACTATTCCAACACCAACCCGAGCCACCATATGGTCTAGCTCAAAGGTAGGTTCAATTTTAGCTCGATTTTAAGATAATATTATGTTTGTGACATCAAGGCTATGCTCTTTGTCAAACCCAATGGAGGTCACACTTCTTGGGACATGATATTGGTCAAAATACCTAACTCTAGCCTTGGTGTTGGTCATTTATTAATGAAATGAACAATGTGTGTCCATGGAACAATATATAATGGTTTGTTTAACTTAAATAAAGTTATATGAACAAACCACGAACAATTTGGTTGAGAATTAAGAGAGATCTTAGAGTTTTGTTATGGATGGCTTTTGAATCATCATACTGTAGGGATGATGAACCAATGTCACCCATTTCCCTGTATTAAAAATATACAACATGGAATAAATCAAATCATCAAACCATGAAGATGGGAGCATTGGATATGGGGACAATGTGGAAACCACATGGAAAGTTCACTCAATAACGAAGTGTCGCTCTGTCATTCGACGACTCCGAGGTTCAAGTCAAGGCCAATGTGGTTAAGTGGATTATTAAAAAAAATTTATTTAATTAAATCCAAAAACTTCTTAGAACTTTAAAATTCATAAATTCAAAAAAAAATCATAAAAATAAAAGGAAAATACCTCTGAGTTTAATGAACAAATGGGAAAAAAATTAAAAAAAATTGAAAATAATTATAAGTTTTTTGATTAAACAAATACTTTACAGATTATTTTAATTATGAAAAATAAAATTTAAATTAAAAAAATAAGAAACTTTCAGGGATAGTTCCCTCTACCCTTGAGAACATTTCTTGATTTTTCCAAGGTCAGAGGCCTTCCTTAACATTTAAATGACCAATTTCCTACATAATTTATTATTATTTTTTAAAATATTTAATCAAAAATCAGAAAATAGAAATTTCAAAAAGGAAATTACCATAAAATTTTAGCAAAAAAAATTAAACCCTAACATGATGATTTACACCCTCAAAATTTCTAAAATCAAAATTAGAAATCAAAGGGTAAAAATATAAACATAAAAAAAATTACTCTTTAGACCAAATTGTTCCAAAACTTAATTAAAAACTCTAAGCCACCTTGGGGCTCTGATCTTAAGGGATTAACAGAATGGTTACGCTTCTAACCAGATAGTTATTTTTAAAGACCTACGGTTATCGCATTTTGAGACTAAATTTGGCTTAGGCTTAATTTAGGTTAAAGCTAAGATAAATAGGCTCACAATATGATATAATCCAATTGAGTCAAGACTGACTCTTAATCAGAATTGATCGAATCCCTTGAATTGAGCCCACATTAGACCCAAATATCAACCAATTCATTTGGTCTAACCAACATCAGGCCTAAGCCCTTAATCTCTTTATGTCTAACCCACATTATACATAAGACCTAACTTAAACTTCTTAGATCTAACCTACATTAGACCTAAACCTTTAACATCATTAGGTCTAACCCACATTTGGCTTAATTTAAANAGCTCTCTGTCAAACCCAATGGAGGTCACACTTCTTGGGACACGGTATTGGTCAAAATACCTAACTCTAGCCTTGGGTTTGGTCATTTATGAATGAAATGAACAATGTGTGTCCATGGAACTATATATAATGGTTTGTTTAACTTAAATCAAGTTATATGAACAAACCACGAACAATTTGGTTGAGAATTGAGAAAGATCTTAGAGTTTTGCTATGGATGGCTTTTGAATCATCATACTGTAGGGATGATGAACCAATGTCACCCATTTCCCTGTATTAAAAATATACAACATGGAATAAATCAAATCATCAAACCATGAAGATGGGAGCATTGGATGTGGGGACAATGTGGAAACCACATGGAAAGTTCACTCAATAACGGAGTGTCGCTCTGTCATTCGACGACTCCGAGGTTCAAGTCAATGCCAATGTGGTTAAGTGGATTATTAAAAAANTTGTTGACGGCAGCAACGGTGTAATTTATCACTTGAAAAAGTAACGGACTGTGAAATTAATATAATTCAGTAGTGACATATGGTATTTAAATTATTTTTAAAATAATTTAATTCAAAATAAAATAAATAAACGATTTATTTTTTTATTTAATTCGAAATAAAATGAAAATAATATATTTTAATGTATTTAAAAAGTAATTTACCGGTTGGCTGTGTTTGGCGCGGGCGGTGGGAGGCAAGCGATGTCTAAAAATCTCGGTTGCTGGTGATGAACTATGGCAGAGGGGGCAACTGTAACTAATAAAGGTGGGAGCGACTGCTGGCTAGGTGCAAAAATAGTCTGAGGGGACAAGTGGTCAGTCGGCAATGGTCTACAGACTGTGGCGATAGACCAGATTTGGAAATCGGTCAAATCCACCGAATTTTAAATATAGAGAAATTGAATTATATATTGAATTCTAACTTCATTAATATTTTACAATTTATTTGAACGTTGGCAAATCAAATGTCAAAATTCTTAATACCCGTGCAAGAAAATACATTGCATTGCTTTTTCTACCGATCAAAACAACTCAAAATATAAGTGATTATTGAATTAAATTTTTTAACGTTGAATTGGATATAATTTAATTTAAACTTTTTATAACTTTAAAAGTCATTATTTGATTAAAATTTAATGTATATAGAAATTAGCCAGCTGCCGTGAGAGCAACTCACCACTTAGATTAGCAGCCAACCTCTTTCTAACTCTGCAACCCACTATTGACGGCTATTGTTGTCTTTGCAACAATCCAATTTTATATTAATTTCACTATCCAATATTAGCAGCCCACTATTGACGATTATTGTTGCCTTTGCCCCAAAAGAAAATTTTGATTTTGTAAGCTCTCTAATAGTCTTATTTGGCCAAATATTCATACTAGTTTAAGAAATGCCCCCCATTTTTTTATTTTAAATTGAAAAGGCCTTCCATTTTTTTGAAGCAGCTGATTTAATATTGTTGATAATTAAATTAAGGTTATCGGGTTCATATTCAAATCTTATGACAATGTAGTTTAATGTCGTTCGAAAATGATTCAAAAATAAATCGAATGTAGCTGAAATATACGGTAATAGCTCGAACTCTGACCAATCGAGATATTTTCTACTTTGGCTTAATAGTCTCACAGTTTTTTCTCATTAGTTTAACTTCCTAGGGGGTTACTAATGTGTAGGAAATGGGTTGTCTTATATTCTAATGTTATTTCTATTATTTGTATTATTTTTATAATTTATAGGATATTTTGGTGTGTATTTCGATTTACGAGTTATCAGCTAGAAAAAGGGGCTATTTGGATCAAATTCATCCCAATTCATTTTCAGGCAACCCGATAACCAATTTGAGCACTCAGGCGTCAGAAGAAGCTCCCACACGATTAGTAAATCGAGCTATCGAAAAGTCAGGGCCCAAACCTGGCACCTGGGTGTTGCCCCATGCCTTCAACCCACAGGGAAACCAAGAAGATGGAAAGGAGGTGCTTCAACCAAGTGCTTAGGCTCCCAAAGCAGGAAACTCAGTGCCCAATTCGACGCCTTGGCGCCTAAAGAAGAACACCCGATGTGATTCCAGACTAAGAGCTTAGAAAGTCAGCACCCAAAATTGACTTTGGATGGTTTTGATTGTTGGGAGCTTATGTCACAATATGAATGATTTAAATATTATGGAATAGGAATTAAGGGGCGCTCCAACTGTCATTTTGACTAAGTCTTTGCAATGAGATAGTGTGTGAGATATCGAGAAGGAGTGAGTGAGTGCATGAGGGAGATTTTCTTTGTGAGAGATCTTAAGTATGTGATTGTATCAAGCAAAGGAAGAGAATTTTGTAAGAAGAATCAATCTTAGGAGCAAGATTTTCTCACTCTAGTTTTTCAATTGATTTTTCTAGTAACTTGGTTTCTTGTTATTAATGCAATCTGTGTTGTTATTTTAAATCATGATTAACACTTAATGTATTTTATCCCTTGAATTGGTACTCTAGAAAGCTTAGAGATATCAATGTTGTGTGATTGATAAAGTCCTGTGGAATACATTGCCATGTTAACTTTGTATGCTTCATTTACTTTCAAATTCATCACTTAGAGTATTAAAACATGTTGTGATCTAGGATGACGGAAGAAGGATAACGAAACAAGTTAACATACACTTTTTCTTGAAGAATATGAATATTGTTGATAGCATTGTGCATTCAATAGATAAACACGAAATCTTATGAATTTTGGCATGTTTTAGGAGACAAAATTGAAATATGAAGCAATAGGACTTCTTATGATCTTGGAAGAGACTAAGGAGTAAATTTTCTTCTGATTGTCAATTACATTTGAATCACTTGAATAAATTTAGGTTTATTATGTCCAATTTAAGTGAGGTTCTCTCACTTGATAGAAAACCTTACTCGCATTTCTTAGGTTTTATTTTTATAAAATCAGGATTAAAAACTTTTAATAACTTTCACATTTTTTAATTAGTTGATTATCTGCGGGATCGATACACAAACTAAAAAAATTATATACTACTTGAATGACATGTATACTTACATGATTTGTGTGTGCTTCATTGCAGGATTGATCAAGTTTTTGGCGTTGTTTTGTAAGATCGGTGATAAATTTTCAATTTAGGAGAATTCTAGTTAAAAATTGAAAGTTTAGATTTAAAAATTGTAGTATTATTTTTTTATTCTGTATTTCAATCTGTATGTTTTTCATTTGCTTTATTGTCATTTATTGTGTTAAAAAAATTCAAAAGTACCGTGACTAGTGATTTCTTTCTTTGTTTTACATAATAATTTTCTTTATTGTGTTTTGAGTATTTTTTATTAATTTATTTGCTTTATTTATTATTTTAAGGTCACTTGCTAGTCCTAAAAAGTATAATCAAAAGTCTAACTTGTTACCTAGTACGGCTGAGATTGAAAAAAACAATAAAACTTTAGAAAACTTGCAAAACTCAAAAAGACTTTATGGAGAGATGAAACCCTTAGAAAGTAAAAAATGTAGCCTATACCACTTAGGGAATGCTAACCTGATAATAAAGGAAATACATTAGAGTATCAATAACCCTGACATCCAAGCCAACACATTTAAGCCTAAACCTATCATAATTCAAATGGTCCAAAATAATTAGTTTGGAGATTCATTTACTAAAGACCTTAATCTTCACATAATTAGCTTCTTAAAGTTGTATTCAACCATTATATACAATGATATCTCTAACAATGTCATTAGATTTAGTTTATTTTCATTCTCACTTTGAGCTAAAACTAAGATGTGGCTAATTTCTCTAACATCATAGTTTATTAATATTTGGAATGATCATACTCAAATATTCCTAGCTAAGTATTTCTCTCAATCCAAAACTGCAAAACTTATGAATGATATCACTTCTTTTACCTGGTTAGATAGCGAGTCCATTTATGAAACTTTGGAGAGATTCAAAGAGTTATCTTGGAAATTCCCACACCACGCTCTACCGGATTTGCTAATTATTCATACTTTTTTATAATGCATTGATGGGATCTTTAAGGTATATTATAAATGTTGTGGTAAGGGTGTTTTTAATGTCTAAACCATTTTAGGAAGTTTATGCACAAATATTGGAGATGGCTACTAACAATTTTCAATATCCTTTTGAGAGAGCTAACCCATGAGATTTGCCAGTGTCCATGACATTGATGTGTTACCAATTCTGACTTCATAAGTAGCAGTTGTATTGATAAAGATAGATAATTTAGGATTGAATTCTACACTAGAATCACTAGAAATTGAAGAGAATGCTTATGGTCAGCTAGTCGATCCTCGTGTTGTAGAGTCCCTAAATGTTAAAAACAATAAACTTAACAACTATTATTACAATACGTACAAATCTAGTTATAGGAATCACCAAAATTTTAATTGGAACAACAACAAAATGTAGAAAATCAACCTTGGGATAGTAACCAACCTAGTTCATTGGCAACTGGAACAGTCACATAAATAATAACCCGAGATTGACTTACCCACCTGGATTTATTTTTAATACATAATTTAAGTAGAAAAAATTATCTTTAAAAGAGATTGTGTTATAGATGGGGAACTAATTACATAATCAAACTCTAAAGAGTATTTGAAATTAATTAGAGCAAATAAATAATTATTTAAGTAATAGACCTCATGGGACTTTACCAAGTAACCAAAAGTGAATCTGAAATAAACAAGAAATGCAAATTAAGGCCATCAGATTAAGAAGCAGAAAGGAACTCAAAGAGATAAATAAAGGAGAGCATAATCCTGAACAACCTAAGCCTGATAAAATTAGTGAAAAAACTATCATGGACTTAGAAAATTTTGCCTCACGGTCTAGGAAAGAACAAGTGAGACCACTGCCATCATTTCTCTATAAACTTTAAAAGCATAAATTAGACTGATAGTTTTAAAGAATGTCATATGTGTTCAAGAAGCTTATGGTTAACATTGCTTTTGCATAAGCTTTAGAAAATTACCTAGCTATGTTAACTTCATGAAGGAAATCATGAATAAGAAATGAAAACTAGATGACTTTAATATTATGTACCTAACAGTAGAATGGAGTGCGATCCCACAAAAGAAACTTTCACAAAACTTAAGGATGTTAATAGTTTTACCCTTTTTTATGTCATAGAAGGGAAATTATTTAGGATAGTTTTATGTGATTTAGGAGCCAACATCAAGTTTAAGTCTTTGTTTATATTTAAGGGATTAAGACTATGGATAACTTTCAACTACCGCCGTAACCCTTCAGTTGGTTGGTCATTTACTCACCTATCCTAGGAGAATATAAGGGATTTACTTATTCTATGGATAAACTTATATTTCCAGTGGACTTTATAGTTTTAGACTTAAAGGATAAGGGAGTCCCTATTATACTTGGTATATATTTCTTAGTTTCTAGAAGAACCATGATTGATGATCGGACAGAGAAGCCACAATGAGGGGGAATGATCAATAAATTACTTTTAACTTTTTTGAAATTAATAAATTATCCCCTCTAAGACCTTATGAGAGATACATGTCTGAGTAAATGTGCTTATGGGGTGTTTTAAAAGCCAATTCAATGAAATTTTGGAAAATTACCAATAGAGTAACACTTAATTCTCTATTATTACATGCAAGGTTATTTTCATCTTCCACATGACATGTATAGGATAAAAAAATAAGTTTGGGGAGAGATTTATGCATGCACACTTGCTTAAGAGTAATTCACATATTTTAAGTTGTTGCTTGTACTTTAGAATAGTGACTCGTGACGGAAAGCTTCTGAATTTGCTTATTTAGAAAAAAAAAAACATTCATTAGAAATGTAAATATTTATTAAAAATGGGGGTTATAATTGATTTTCTAATAACTTNCATTCATTAGAAATGTAAATATTTATTAAAAATGGGGGTTATAATTGATTTTCTAATAACTTAATCATTCACTTAATAACATAGATTTGAACCTTAAAAGTCTCAGAATAATTAAAAAGGTGTAATTACATTGAAGTAATTAATAAGAAAATTGGGAAAGATTAGATCTTCAAAATCTTTAAAAGAAATATGTTTGACCAAATATAGTAATTCTTAGTAAAATTAAAGTTGATTTCGGGCCTAAAAGGAAAAGGAAAAGGAAAAATAATTATGCAAGACACTACGTGAAAAGAAGATTAAAAAAAGAAGCGATCTGTAAATTTTGATAAGAAGCTTGAGGTTGAGCATAAAAAAATCAAAAGTGATGTCTACATTCTTTCCTAATTAACAAAGCTTAAAAGTTTTTTTAATATAATTCTTAAATATAATATTAAAAAAAGTTAAGGGATTTTAGAGTTATTTGATTGAGAATTAGTTGATTTAAGAATATCATTAGAAAATAAAAATATATCACACATCATTAAGAGTTTTGAGATTAAAGAAAAGGCTATATTGTTAGAAATTAATAATAATTTAAACATCAAATGATATTTGCACCTTTTTATTACACATATATAATTTTCTTTTAGAAAATCAAGGAGTTTCACATAAGAGCTATAAATATAATTTAAGTATTAATTAGTAGGAGATTACTTGAGTATAAATAATATGTAATTTTGGGAGAATTGATACAAAGTAAATTTACATTATTTTTATTTAAAATATATTTTTTATTATGATTTTATGATTGTGCAAGGTTTTTTTGTGGTATTTTTGTAGGTTACAGGATTGATGGCATGAAGCTAAAATACAAAGCTATTAAGAATGCAGAGTTGGCGTAATTACACTACTCTATGATGTGATTGTGTAGTTACACTGCTCTTTTTGTTGGTCCAACAAAATTATGTCTTGCTTAGTCTTAATTGCACCAATTAGCTGTGTAATTATGTTAGCCGCGGGCGTAGCTACATTGCGGTCCTGCCATGCTTAATTTAGCATATTTTGTAAGACAACTTTGTCAAGAGCTATATAAAGAGATGCATTGGGATGCTTTGAAGGAGTGAGGCAACACTTTGGAGAATTTTTTTAACANTAGACCTAACCCAAGAATTTAGGTCTCACCAACATTAGACAAAATTTAAGCCCTAAGTCTAACCCAAATTTAACCTAACCGCAAACTAGAATTTGACCAAGTTTAACTTAGTTTATAAAATTATGAACCAAATTCAAATTCAAACAAGACTAGATTAACCTTATTTAGACCTAGTTTCTACCACACTAAGTTCAACCTAACTTTAATCTAATATGAATCATTGTTAGGTTTAACCCACATTAGACCGAAATATAAACCAACTCCTTAGGTCCAACAAACATTAGAACTAAAGCATGAACAAAACTTGGGTTTTAACTTTAGTTAGACCTAAACACCAATCATCCTAAGTCTAACCCAACAAAGATTTAGTTTACCTTAAACTACTTGCAGACCTAGCCTAACCTAGACCTAACCTAAGTTCAAACTAACATGGACTTAGTTTAACTTAAGTCTAATTGGGTCTAACTCAACTTAGAAATGATTCAGCTGATTCACTAGGTCAACCTCACCAAACTCAAGATAATCCAATTAAACTAAATCGCTCGGTCAACTCGGTCAAACTTGGGTTAACTTAATTTAACTAACTTATCAAGTCAACCCGACCTAACTCAAGTTAACCCTATTCAACTTAATCACCTGGTCAACCTAACCTAACTTAGGTTAATCTAATTCAACTGATTCACTATGTCAACCTAGTCTAACTCAAGTTAACCCAATTCAACTAAAACACTAGGTCAACCTGACCTATTGCGAACTTATCAATCGTCAAATTGGACTTTATTGGTTTCTTTGAAAATGAAATTTAGTTTAATATATATAATTATGAAAACTAATAATTTAATTTTGAAAAAAATGCAATACATTCCATATATTTAATAGTATAAATTACGGAACACAACACCATAAGGCATGCACATATCCCGAGGAATAAAAGCATAACTTGATAGTGAGGCTCAATTAAATAAACTAAAGAATTTATGATATCCATTTTTATTTACAAAACCTTTATGGTCACTGACAAATTCCCTTATCTAATATGAAAGATTAGATGGGTTTTATATTAAGTTGGGTTCTAGAGTTTCCTATATGGTAAGCCCCTATAGTTAATTGCATTAGATAACCAAAATTTCCTAAGAAATTTCTCAATTTACATCAGGGGTACTTAACATCAAGATTTTCAAAGTTTAGGGTTCTTAAGATCATACATGGAAAAGCCAAAAAGGATGGTTCAAAATGAGAACAGTTATTTTCAGAATCCAAAGGAAGAAATGTAGGAGATGTCATAGATCCTTAAAATAACCTCGATGACATCTCAAACTATCTTTTGGTTTACCTTCAATTCTGAAGAGATATTATTAAATCTTCCATCCTTCAATTCCTATTGTGTAGGGTTTACATTCACATGATCCTGATCATGGAAAAAGCCTAGAAAAACAAAAAGGTTTATGTTCAGCCAAACAACAACTCTGGAAACTAAAACAATCTGGGACTTATATTACACAACATGATTGTGCAAAAGCCTAAAGATGAGGTGAGAATTTACTTCATGCTGGACGAACTACCTCAAAGTCCCATGGCTTGTTATTTCTTAATTCAAAGGAAAAGTTTGCTGATGTAGACCCGTTCACTCTCTCAAAGTTGTTCTTCTTTATTTCCTTGTCGTGTTGCCTATGGTTTTAGTTTAATGCTCCTTATTGAAGTAGCACTTTCAAGGTTTAAAAGGTTTTAGTTTAAGCTTTTATGTTTCATAGTTTTGGTGTTAAAGTTTAGTTTTGTAATTGTTGTTCAAATGTCATATTTAAGGGAGTTTTAATTTAACTAGAGCAACACCGGTTTCGATTCCATGGCTCCCTTAATCTAACATCACTATTTTGTTTTAAATTTACTTAGTATAAAGAAGTTGTCAAGCTTTTTTTTCTGGAGAATTCTCATTAGTACTCGTTGGTTGCCTCATCCAAGAAATCTTTGTAAATCAAAATAGTGTAGTTTAAGGGCGTTTATTAGGTTTAAAGTGTATTTATATTTTGAAAGTGTCGTTTGTTATTTTGATTTTGGTTTTAGTTTTACATGTAGAGTAAACAAATGTAGATAGAAAAAATGGTGAAGTGAATAGGAAAATTTCAGTGCATGAAATGTAAATGCGTACTTGGGCCTCCGTTATCGATACATGGTTAGTATCATAAAGCATAGTACATTTGAAAGAAATTTAAATAGTTTTGAGAAAATAAAGTAGGATAAATCCAGTACATAATAGTTGAAAAACAAGTCATAGCAAAAATAAGAATAGGCAACCCAAACCCCATAGTCACATATGGAAGTTCGAGATTGAGTGTAATACAACGGCGAATGTGGGAACTTAGAGCTAGATCGTGTACTTCCCAAACTTGGGGAAGTGTACTTCCCAAGCTTTGATCTAAGTGACTAGACGTTAACCATTATAAGATTTTATCAAAATTCATTAAATTTTGAAGCAAAAGTTGTTGTTTTAAATTTCTATGTAAAGTTCACTTTAACAAGCAAAAGAAGTCTTGTTTTATTTTTGTAAATATTTTGTAAAGTAGTATAGTTCAGAAGGAAATCACACTAATCAAGCTAGGACTATTGGCAACCTAAGAGTATCTGCAGCAACAATCTCAGCAAGAATTGGTGAATAGTATCATAGATCCTTATCCTCTCCATTCATTGAAGGTCCTTGAGGTAAGTGATCAATTCTAGTAATCACTCTTTTTATCCCTATTTTGAGCACACATAAGCAATGTTGCCATTGCCTTAGCCACCCAAACCTTAGACTTACACCGGTCTGGATCATATGTGGCAAAAACCAAAAATCCCCAATTGATCACAAGGACTTAAATACCTTAGAGAATACTCAAGTTCTTGAGCATTGGGTTATTAATGTAGGATACGTAGTGGAGGAAATTTCTATTGGTCCTTAAGAATTTCATGTTCATTTAATTCAAGTTTGTTGGTGATTGTATTTTGTAGTAGATTTTCTTGAACAAATCATATTAATTGCAAGTGTCCTCTGAAATATCCAAAATCTTGCAAGAGAGTCCAATGGATAACCCCGAAAACCTTAGAATCTCTCGGATCATTTCAAGTTCATTCTTGGTTTTACTAGATTGTAAAATTAATCAAACTGGCTAAGTTAAATCTTAGTTGAAATGATTTACCTTTGCTCAGTGAACATTGGCGTTTTAACAGACTCGTGAGCAGGGAAACTAGTCATTTAACATTATTGTTGATGAATTATGTGAGTGAACACCCTAAAGAGTAAGTTAGGTTTATAGGGAATTCATATCCACTCCTAAACGTGAGCTTGCAGTTGATCTTATCTTTTTTCTAAACCTCATTAAGTGATTTCTAGATCAAACCTAGTTTTTTATTAAGCTCTTCAGAGTCTTAAGGGTAGACTTGTGATTTGAGAATATTTGATAGTATGAAAGCGATTTTAATTAGAAAGATGAAACTGCCATTGAAATAATGATTTGAGGCCTACATTGGTGAGTTATCATTCTCCTTAATTCAAGCCTCTCACNCTAATCCAATTGAGTCAAGACTGACTCTTAATCAGAATTGATCAAATCCTTTGAATCTAGCCCACATTAGACCCAAATATCAACCAATTCATTTGGTCTAACCAACATCAGACCTAAGCCCTTAATCTCTTTATGTCTAACCCACATTAGACATAAGCCCTAACTTAAACTCCTTAGATCTAACCTACATTAGACCTAAACCTTTAACATCATTAGGTCTAACCCACATTTGGCTTAATTCAAAATTTTTAGGTCTAACTCGAATTAGACCTAAAACCAAACTTAAACTCCTTAGGTCTAAATTACATTAGCTCTAAACCCTTAACCTCTTTAGGTCAAACAACCATTAGATAAAAATTAAACCACATTAGACCTAATCTTAAACCTTAGGTTGAACCCACATTTAACCTAACCTTAGAATTTAGGTCTGAATCCCATGAGACCTAACCCAAGAATTTAGGTCTCACCAACATTAGCCAAAAGTTAAACCCTAAGTCTAACCCAAATTTGACCTAACCGCAAACTAGAATTTGACCAAGTTTAACTTAGTTTATAAAATTATGAACCAAATTCAAATTCAAACAAGACTAGATTAACCTTATTTAGACCTAGTTTCTACCACACTAAGTTCAACCTAACTTTGATCTAATTTGAATCATTGTTAGGTTTAACCCACATTAGACCCAAATATAAGCCAACTCCTTAGGTCCAACAAACATTAGAACTTAAGCATGAACAAAACTTGGGTTTAACTTTAGTTAGACCTAAACACCAATCATCCTAAGTCTAACCCAACAAAGATTTAGTTTAGCTTAAACCACTTGCAGATCTAGCCTAACTTAGACCTAACCTAAGTTCAATCTAACATGGACTTAGTTTAACTTAAGTCTAATTGGGTCTAACTCAACTTAGAAATTATTCAGCTGATTCACTAGGTCAACCTCACCAAACTCAAGCTAACCCAATTAAGCTAAATCACTGGGTCAACTCGGTCAAACTTGGGTTAACTTAATTTAACTAACTTATCAAGTCAACCCGACCTAACTCAAGTTAACCCTATTCAACTTAATCACCTGGTCAACCTAACCTAACTTAGGTTCACCCAATTCAACTGATTCACTATGTCAACCTGGCCTAACTCAATTTAACCCAATTCAACTAAAACACTAGGTCAACCTGACCTATTGCGAACTTATCAATCGTCAAATTGGACTTTATTGGTTTCTTTGAAAATGAAATTTAATTTAATATATATAATTATGAGAAATAATAATTTAATTTTGAAAAAAATGCAAGACATTCCATATATTTAATAGTATAAATTACGGAACACAACACCATAAGGCATGCACATATCCCGAGGAATAAAAGCATAACTTGATAGTGAGGCTCAATTAAATAAACTAAAGAATTTATGATATCCATTTTTTATTTACAAAACCTTTATGGTCACTGACAAATTCCCCTTCTAATATGAAAGATTAGATGGGGTTTATATTAAGCTGGGTTCTAAAGTTTCCTATATGGTAAGCCCCTATAGTTAATTGCATTAGATAACCAAAATTTCCTAAGAAATTTCTCAATTTACATCAGGGGTACTTAACATCAAGGTTTTCAAAGTTTAGGGTTCTTAAGATCATACATGGAAAAGCCAAAAAGGAAAGGTTCAAAATGAGAACAGTTATTTTCAGAATCCAAAGGAAGAAATGTAAGAGATGTCATAGATCCTTAAAATAACCTCGATGACATCTCAAACTATCTTTTGGTTTACCTTCAATTTTGAAGAGATATTATTAAATGTTCCATCGTTCAATTCTTATTGTGTAAGATTTACATTCACATGATCCGGATCATGGAAAAAGCCTAGAAAGATAAGAAGGTTTATGTTCAGCCAAACGACAACTCTGGAACCTAAAACAATCTGGGACTTATATTACACAACATGATTGTGCAAAAGCCTAAAGATGAGGTGAGAATTTACTTCATGCTGGACGAACTACCTCAAAGTCCCATGGCTTGTTATTTCTTAATTCAAAGGAAAAGTTTGCTGATGTAGACCCGTTCACTCTCTCAAAGTTGTTCTTCTTTATGTCCTTATCGTGCTGCCTATGGTTTTAGTTTAATGCTCCTTATTGAAGTAGCAGTTTCAAGGATTAAAAAGTTTTAGTTTAAGGTTTTATGTTTCATAGTTTTGGTGTAAAGTTTAGTTTTGTAATTGTTGTTCAAATGTCCTATTTAAGGGAGTTTTAATTTAACTAGAGCAACACCGGTTTCAATCCCATGGCTCCCTTAATCTAAAATCACTATTTTGTTTTAAATTTACTTAGTATAAAGAAGTTTTCAAGCTTTTTTGTCTGGAGAATTCTCATTAGCACCCGTTGGTTGCCTCATCCAAGAAATCTTTGTAAATCAAAAAATAGTAATTTAAGGGCGTTCATTAGGTTTAAAGTGTATTTATATTTTGAAAGTGTCGTTTGTTATTTTGATTTTGGTTTTAGTTTTACATGTAGAGTAAACAAATGTAGATAGAAAAAATGGTGAAGTAAATAGGAAAATTTCAGTGCATGAAATGTAAATGCGTACTTGGGCCTCCGTTATCGATACAAGGTTAGTATCATAAAGCATAGTACATTTGAAAGAAATTTAAATAGTTTTGAGAAATTAAAGTAGGATAAATCCAGTACAGAATAGTTGAAAAACAAGTCATAGCAAAAATAAGAATAGGCAACACAGACCCCATAGTCACATATGGAAGTCCGAGATTGAGTGTAATACAACGGTGAATGTGGGAACTCAGAGCTAGATCATGTACTTCCCAAACTTGGGGAAGTGTACTTCCCAAGCTTTGATCTAAGTGACTAGACGTGAACCATTATAAGATTTTATCAAAATTCATTAAATTTTGAAGCAAAAGTTGTTGTTTTAAATTTCCATGTAAAGTTCACTTTAACAAGCAAAAGAAGTCTTGTTTTATTTTTGTAAATATTTGTTAAAGTAGTATAGTTCAGAAGGCAATCACACTAATCAAGCTAGGACTATTGGCAACCTAAGAGTATCTGCAGCAACAATCTTAGCAAGAGTCGGTGAATAGTATCATAGATCCTTATCCTCTCCCCTCATTGAAGGTCCTTGAGGTAAGTGATCAATTCTAGTAATCACTCTTTTTATCCCTATTTTGAGCACACATAAGCAATGTTACCATTGCCTTAGCTACCCAAACCTTAGACTTACACCGGTCTGGATCATATGTGGCAAAACCCAAATATCCCCAATTGATCACAAGGACTTAAATACCTTAGAGAATACTCAAGTTCTTGAGCATTGGGTTATTAATGTAGGATACGTAGTGGAGGAAATTTCTATTGGTCCTTAAGAATTTCATGTTCATTTAATTCAAGTTTGTTGGTGATTGTATTTTGCAGTAGATTTTCTTGAACAAATCATATTAATTGCAAGTGCCTCTGAAATATCCAAAATCTTGCAAGAGAGTCCAATGGATAACCCCGACAACCTTAGAATCTCTCAGATCATTTCAAGTTCATTTTTGGTTTTACTAGATTGTAAAATTAATCAAACTGGCTAAGTTAAATCTTAGTTGAAATGATTTACCTTTGCTCAGTGAACATTAATGTTTTAATAGACTTGTGAGCAGGGCAACTAGTCATTTAACATTATTGTTGATGAATTATGTGAGTGAACACCCTAAAGAGTAAGTTAGGTTTATAGGGAATTCATATCCACTCCTAAACGTGAGCTTGCAGTTGATCTTATCTTTTTTCTAAACCTCATTAATTGATTTCTAGATCAAACCTAGTTTGCTATTATGCTCTTCAGAGTCTTAAGGTTAGACTTATGATTTGAGAATATTTGATAGTATGAAAGTGATTTTAATTAGAAAGATCAAACTGCCATTGAAATAATGATTTGAGGCCTACATTGGTGAGTTATCATTCTCCTTAATTCAAGCCTCTCACATTATAATCATCAGACTTTAATTAACTTCCAAACTTCAACTATTTAGAGAATTAGAGATTTACTCTTTCATAAAGAATGGTATGAATTGATTTCTACCTTTTATCCCAGGTGTGGTTGAATACAGTCTCCTTCATAAATTTTGATGATAGAACTATTTGGAATGCATTTTGCTGGCAGTATGTGCCATGCTACCGTCCTCTTAACCAACTTCTTTATAATTTTTTTGCATAATATCCACTTTATCATGTCTCAGAATACCTGCGGGATTGCCTTCCTTATCCTTGGCAAAGTTGTGTAATAGCCACATGGATGGNTGTGTGGTTGAATACAGTCTCCTTCATAAATTTTGATGATACAACTATTTGGAATGCATTTTGCTGGCAGTATGTGCCATGCTACCGTCCTCTTAAACAACTTATTTAAAATTTTTTTGCATAATATCCACTTCATCATGTCTCAGAATACCTGCGGGATTGCCTTCCTTATCCTTGGCAAAGTTGTGTAATAGCCACATGGATGGTAACCTTACCATTTTCTCGCATCCATTTTTCAGGCTATGCGTAGGTCCATGGCTTGAGAAGTCCTGCACGACCTCTATCTCTAAGATCAAAAGTACAATCCAAAATTTTAATTTCATCACTTTCATAACAAACTCTAGTATGCAACTCAAGTCCCTCCACGATATTAACATATTTTTCCTAGATATCCAAACAATGCTCAAACTCATTCTGTCCTACCCTTTGCATTTTTTCTATCTCATACTTGGGGATGAGTTGTGAATGCCATCAAGGCTCACATCCTGCTCTTTTTTGGAAACAAAATGCGATCGGTGTGGCTCATCCTCTGTTTCCTCCTTGGAACCAATCCATGACTATCGTGGCTCAATAAACTTTCATATGTATGACTTGAAATTAGGGTGTTCTTTGCCCCTGAATCCCATCAAAGCTAC
Organism: Phalaenopsis hybrid cultivar; assembly: GCA_002079205.1. Classification (NCBI taxonomy): domain Eukaryota; kingdom Viridiplantae; phylum Streptophyta; class Magnoliopsida; order Asparagales; family Orchidaceae; genus Phalaenopsis; species Phalaenopsis hybrid cultivar. The sequence continues at coordinate 123,414 of JXCR01147352.1, forward strand.
CATGTACTCCACCTAAGTCCTGTAAAACTTGATACACCAACATAATATGTTATTTTAAGTATACATTTTATGCTTATTCTTGGTGATATTGCACTTTAAAGAAGGGTGTTTTCATGTTTTTTTTGCAGGTATATCAAATTTAGGCATTTGGAGCAAAAGTAGCAAAAAAGGATGAAATTTTGAGCCAAAATAATGAGTTTTAGGAATTTTGGTGCCTGATGCCCTAGAAGCGCCAGTTTACAAAAAGTTGGCACCTGATGGGCTATATTAGCACCAGAAGTGCAATTTGACAGAGAGCTGGCGCCAGATGCACCATATTTGGCGCGTGAAGGGACAAAACTCAGAATAACACAGCCTTAAGCAAGTGGGTGCTCGATGCACCAGAACCAATGCCAGAGATGACTTTTTGGAAATTAAGGCGGTTCGGGACAAATTTTGAGCGAATTTTGAAAGGGACACTTGTTCTAAACACCCCTTGGAATGATTAACTATGTCTAGAAACATTGGAAGGTTCTTTTATGAAGGGATATATCTCTTGGATCAATTGACAAGTCTTTTAAATTTAGAAGGGTTGACTTTTGGATAGAATTTTGGACAAAATATTGAATTCTTTTTGGAGGGAGGCAACATTTAATAAAAGAGAGGTTTTGGAGAGTGTGTAAGTGTGGCATTTAAGGGGCGGCAAGAGAGTTTGAGAGAGAGAAAGTCAAGGGATTGGAGATTTTCTTCAAAGATTGTAAGAGGAGAGGGAAGGTGAGAGATTGCTTTTTCGTTACACTTCTATGAGAGAATTAAGAGTGCTTGTAAAGAGAGAAAGGCTTGAAGATAACTTCTATGGATTTTCNATACAATCCAAAATTTTAAAATCATCACTTTCATAACAAACTCTAGTATGTAACTCAAGTCCCTCCACAATATTAACATATTTTTCCTAGATGTCCAAACAATGCTCAAACTCATTTTGTCCTACCCTTTGCATTTTTTCCATCTCATACTTGGCGATGAGTTGTGAATGTCGTCAAGGCTCACCTCCTGCTCTTTTTTGGAAACAAAATGCGATCGGTGTGGCTCATCCTCTGTTTCCTCTTGGGAACCAATCCATGACTATCGTGGCCCAATAAACTTTCATATGTATGACTTGAAATTAGGGTGTTCTTTGCCCCTAAATCCCATCGAAGCTACCATGTACTCCACCCAAGTCCTGTAAAACTTGATACACCAACATAATATGTTATTTTAAGTATACATTTTATACTTATTCTTGGTGATATTGCACTTTAAAGAAGGGTGTTTTCATGTTTTTGTTGCAGGTATATCAATTTTAGGCATATGGAGCAAAAGTAGCAAAAAGGATGAAATTTTGAGCCAAAATAATGAGTTTTAGGAATTTTGGTGCCTGATGCCCTAGAAGCGTCAGTTTACAAAAAGTTGGCACCTGATGGGCTATATTAGCACCAGAAGTGCCATTTGACAGAGAGCTGGCGCTAGATGCACCATATTTGGCGCGTGAAGGGACAAAACTCAGAATAACACAGCCTTAAGCAAGTGGGTGCCTGATGCACTAGAACCAATGCCAGAGATGACTTTTCGGAAATTAAGGCAGTTCGGGACAAATTTTGAGCGAATTTTGAAAGGGACACTTGTTCTAAACACCCCTTGGAATGATTAACTACATCTAGACACATTGGAAGGTTCATTTATGAAGGGATATGTCTCTTGGATCAATTGACATGTCTTTTAAATTTAGAAGGGTTGACTTTTGGATAGAATTTTGGACGAAATTTTGAATTCTTTTTGGAGGGAGGCAACATTTAATAAAAGAGAGGTTTTGGAGAGTGTGTAAGTGTGGCATGTATGGGGCGGCAAGAGAGTTTGAGAGAGAGAAAGTCAAGGGCTTGGAGATTTTATTCAAAGATTGTAAGAGGAGAGGGAAGGTGAGAGATTGCTTCTTCATTACACTTCTATGAGAGAATTAAGAGTGCTTGTAAAGAGAGAAAGGCTTGAAGATAACTTCTATGGATTTTCTTGGGAAGGATTGTGAGATAAGTTGTCTTTTATTTCTTTTATATGGTAAAATTATTTTTATATATGAAATCCGTGTTTTTTCGTATCCTTCTCATGAATTCTGAGTTGTCTTCTTTATTCTTCTCCTTATTTTGANTTAATTTCTTCACAATCCATATATTCATTATAATTGGGAAGGATGCTTCCTTAAATTTGAACACTTCATCACAAAAACTTGGTTTAGTTTTCTTAAAATTTTCTTTTGAATGTTTAGCAATTAGTTTAATTAACTTTATCTTTTTTACTTCATTTTATTTGACATTCACTCTATTACTTTATATTCAAATTTAACACTTCAANTTCATTATAATGGGGAAGGATGCTTACTTAAATTTGAACACTTCATCACAAAAACTTGGTTTAGTTTTCGTAAAATTTACTTTTGAATGTTGAGCAATTAGTTTAAATAACTTTATCTTTTTTACTTCATTTTATTTGACATTCACTCTATTACTTTATATTCAAATTTAACACTTCAATTTGGTAGTTTAAAATTGTAGTTTACATTTATAATCTTAAGAATTTACTTATAGGCATTTCCAACTTCCCTGTGGGATCGATATCTAAGAGTCTATTAGAGCCATTTATTACTTTAGCGAAACGTATACTGGCATTATTTTTATGATTTTAAAAGATAAAATTATTTTCATTAAATTTATTTTTTTTGGGATTAATTTACATATTTACTTTTATATCTACCATTTGTATTTTGTAATATTGAAAATTTTTTGCAAAATTAACATACTAAATCCATCCGCATCAAGTTTTTGGCGCCGTTGCAGGGGAAGTAACAGAAANTGGGATTAATTTACATATTTACTATTATATCTACCATTTGTATTTTGTAATATTGAAAAGTTTTTGCAAAATTAACATACTAAATCCATCCGCATCAAGTTTTTGGCGCCGTTGCAGGGGAAGTAACAGAAAGCAGCAGTAAGTTATTTTCTAATTTAAATTGTTTTTACTTTAAACTAAAAAAAAGTCTGTTTCGAGTTTAGTTTGAATATTTTCATATTTTAGTATGTTTGCTTATTTTAATTACTTATTGTGTTTATTTGTGCGTNACAGTAAGTTATTTTCTAATTTAAATTATTTTTACTTCAAACTAAAAAAAAGTCTGTTTCAAGTTTAGTTTGAATATTTTCATATTTTAGTATGTTTGCTTATTTTAATTACTTATTGTGTTTATTTGTGCGTAGTGTAAGATCTGATGATTTAGTGCCTTACGATTCTAAGTTAGAAAGAGCTATAAGAAAATTTTGAAAACAAAAAAAAAGAGATAGGTCATATTAACATATTGGCTTAAAATTTGAGTAATGCTAGAAATGAAAATGAACATCATCAGAAACCTTTAAAAGATTATGCTAATCCTACAGTAGATGAAATTCATTTTAGTATACAAAACTGTGTTGTAGCTGCCAATTCAATTGAGCTTAAACCTAATATTATCCAAATGGAACAAAAAAATTAGTTTGGGGAGCAACAACTGAAGATCCTAATTTACACCTTACTAGTTTTCTAGAATTGTGTGTTACTTTTAAATATGATGAAGTGTCGAATGATTCCGTCAGACTTAGACTTTTTCCATTTTCACTAAGGGATAAAGCTAATATTTGGTTAAACTCATTAGCATCTGAACCTATCTAAACTTGGGGAGACTTATCACAAAAAAAATTATCTAAATATTTGCCACCTTCAAAAACTGCTAAGCTTAAAAACGGTATTACATCTTTTTTTCAGTTGAAGGGGATTCAATTTATGAAGTCTGGGAAAGATTTAAGGATCTCGTGAGGAAGTGCCCACACCATGCGCTTCTAGATTGTTTAATAATTTAAACTCTTTATAAAGGATTGGTTGGATCTCTTAGATCAATAATTGATGCTGCTGCTGGTGGATCATTAATGTCAACTATCTGATAAAGCATATTCTTTAAATGAAGAGATTGCTACTAATAATTTTCAATGACCCTCTGAAAGGGTAAATCTAAAAAGAATAGCTAGTATTCATGATTTTGATGCAATATCTATGTTAGCTTCCTAAAAAGTTATTATATAAAAAAAGTTAGATAAATATGAAATAAATTATTCTCAGACATCACTCGTGCTTGAGGAGAACTCCTTGGGACAAATAGTAGAATCTCAATCTTCTTTTGAGACCTTAAATGCAATAAAAAATCTTTCTAATAATCCTTATGTCAATTATTATAATCCTGGTTGGAAGAATCATCCAAATTTTACTTAGAGTAATAATAACTCTAATGCCGCAAATCCGTAATTGGGAAACAACACTGCGAACCAAATGAGAAACTCCAAAAATCAAGGAAATCCAACTTATAAACCTTATTACCCTCCAGGTTTTAATAATTTGCAAAGTAAGGAGAAAAAGTTGTCAATGGAAGAATTGATATTACAAATGAGAAGCCAATTACAAAGTCAAGGAGCTGCAACTAGAAACATGGAAAATCAATTAGGATGTATTGGTACTACACGTAGCAATAGACATCCAGGAACGTTGCCTAGTAATGTTGAAGTAAATCCTAAAGATCAAAACAAAGAGAAAATTAAGGTTATTTAACTGAGAAGTGGAGAAGAATTGGTAACCAGAGCTCCAAAAAAATGGAAGTTGAAGTTGAAAAAATACGAGTAGAAAAATGAAAATTCTGGTGAAGATTTTCATTTTGAGCCATAATGTCCTATTAAACTAATTAAAATCACTATAGAAAGACCACTGATACATCTAAAATGTATAGTATTTTTAGCCACATTTTTATATTTATTTTTTAGATATTATACTTTAATGAAAGGAATTTGTGTGTTCTTCTTTTAGGTACAATCAAATGGATGAAAAATGCTAAAAGGAGTGAAAAAGAGTTAAACTTGGAGAAAAAATGGTGAAGGTGCAAAAATGAAATTGGGGGTTTAAGCGCTCAGCATTGGCGCCTAAGCGCCCAGCAATGGCGCCTAAGCGCCCAGCATTGGCGCCTATGCACCAGAGAGCCGTACTTAATCGTCAGGTGCCCCGTGCTTAAGTGTCAGAAGTTGTTATTTGATGATTAAATAAAACTAGAAGAATTTCTAAAGAGGTGTTTAAAGCAACCCTTGGTAAAAACATGGGAAATAATCCATGGACACGAAAATTCATTCCCTTGGCTTTTGAAAGGAGGAACTTCTAGAAGACTCATTGAATGGAGACACGTTATGATGGGACACCAAGGCACCTTTTTGATTTTTATTAAATAAGACTTGCATCAACAAAAAAAGAGGCCAACCATTAGACATCCATAGCCATCATTCATCCAAGTAACCGTCGTAGCCACCACCGCCACAGGCCACTTTCCTTTTATTTTAAGTGTTAGTTTGTATTTTCAGTGAAAGAAGAGAATACAAAGGACCTTCAAGTCATTTGGTGAAGAGGATTTGAGATAAGTGTTTATGTTTATAACTACAATTGGTTTTAATTTAGATTTCTTCTTTGTGTGAATGATTTGTACTTTTAAACTCATGTGTGGTTATGTTTTCTCCATGGATTCAGAGTAGTTTTTTATATCTTTTTCCTTAAAATGATAAGTGATTAAATAATTAAATGAAGTTGTGTGAAGTTTTAGACTTCAATGTTGGAAGAAGCTGTGATGATTTGAAACCTTGCACTTTATTTACTTCTTGATTTGGCCAATAAGATGTTAATACCTATTGTAAGAACATATAAGATCCGAGATGGTATTGTCTTAGTCAAAATATGGTTTGAATCACATATTGATTTCATGAATGAGAATGTAATCCATGGGGTTGAGTGCAAATAAATATGGAAATAAAGTTTTTAAGAGTGTAGAATTAGAGGACTTTAGAGTGACAAACTAAAGCCCTCAATTTGATTTTTACTTTTAGGTTTTGAAATGAGATGTTAGCCCTCAGGTGGAGGGAGAAGAGGGAACTCTAGAGTGAGAGCTAGTATCTTCCCTACTTAATCGGTCTTCAAGACTATTCAAACTATAGATTAACCAATGTTCTTTATAGCATCTCTAGTAAGGGTAAAGAATATTGTTACTCCTATTTAGCACAACACATTTAGCATACTTCCACAACATAATTTCTGTACATATTACGGATTCACGATAAATTAAAAGAAATTTTAATTATATTTTCTTTGTCTTGCAAATATTGAGTAAAGTTCATTAGTTGCTTACTTTATTTTTATAAACCAAAAATTACAAAAAGAATCAAATTTTCATTCCTGTTATAGCATCTTAAGATTAAGTAAGAATATTTTGCTAAGTAGATTTTTGTCATCTAATTTTTTTTTAAAGTGCATATTGCAGTCTTCCTTATGGGTTTGAAATTTGGGGCTTAATAAAAAAGTCTCATATTACTTGATAACGATACGTACACTTGCGTACTATCCCATATTTAATTATTTTAATTGTATTATTATTTGTTTCATAATGTAAAAATTACCTAGCTTTTACTTTGGATTAAGTTTTTGGCTTTGTTGCTAATCAAGAATAACTATTAAGGAAGTTAAGCATATAATTGCATACATCGCATTTTATACCTATATAAAAAGTGAGGAACAAGTTTTTGGCATTATTGTGGGGGAAGCAAAATTTAGAAAATTATTAAAAAAAAGCTTTTAGCAAGCGAAATTTTCTATTTTTACAAAATCTTATTTTAAACTTTAAAATTTATTATAAAAATATTGTAGTGTTGTTTTTATATTAAGTTCTAGTTTGTGTGTTTTTATTTGTATTGTTATTGTATTTTTATTTTATGTGTTTTATAGTAATGTATGCATATTTCAGGTTCCACAAGACTTGTGCCTTACAATTCTAAGTTTAAAAGAACTATTAGAAAAATAAAGAAAAATTAAAAATTACTGAAAATTTTCAAGAAATGACAAATCAAAATAATCAAAATGCTGAAGAGTTTAGACCTTTAAGACATTATACAAACCCTACGGTGGATGAAATTCATTGTAGTATTTAAAAACCCACTGTAGTGGCTAATTTATTTGAGCTTAAACCTATTAATATCCAATGGTATCAAATAATCTGTCTGGGGGAGCACCAACTGAAGATCCAAATTTACATCTTGCCAATTTTCTAGAACAGTGTGCTACATTTAAATATGATGGTATATCAGATGATGCTATAAGACTTAGATTATTTCATTTCTAATTGAAGGATAAAGCTAAGATATGGTGAAATTCATTATCACCTAGATCTATCAAAATTTGGAGTGATTTAGTGCAGAAATTCCTTGTTGAATATTTTCTATCATAAAAAATTGTGAAGCTTAGAAATGATATTACATCTTTTTGCCAGTTTGAAGGATAATCTATTTATGAAGCATGAGAATGATTTAAGGAACTCTTAAGAAAATGTCCACAACATGTTATACCAGATTTTTTAATAATTCAAACATTTTATAATGGATTAGCTGGATCTCCAAGATCTATTATCGATGTCGTTGCTGGTGGTTCATTAATGTTAAAACCATTTAATAACGCTTATGTATTAATTGAAGAAACGACTACAAATAATTTCAATGGCCTTCTGAAAGGGTAAATCTTAAGAAAGTATCCAATGATCACGAAATTGATGCTTTTGTCATGTTAGCAAATCAAGTTGCTGCAATTTCTAAGAAGTTAGACCAATATGGAATGAATTTTTCCCAAACAACTTCCACGATTAAAGAGAATTCATTAGGTCAAATGGTTTACTCTCAAGCATCATTAGAAACTTTGAATGTCTTAAATAACAAACAGAATAACCCATATTCAAATTATTATAACTCAGGTTTGAAGAACCATCCCAACTTTAACTGGAATAATACTTTGAGTGGTAATAATCAGCAATGGGGGAACAATTAAGTAAACCCATTGGGAAACTGGAACAACCTTGAGAATAGTAATTATAGACCTACTTATCTGTCAGTTTTTAATAGTAATCCACAATTTAAGGAGAAGAAGTTGTCTACAAAAGAAGTGGTGTTACAAATTTTTAAATCAATTACAAAGTCAAAGAGCTACAATTAGAAACATTGAGAATCAGTTGGGACAAATAGAAAATTCATTAAGTAATATATCCCAAGGAACACTCCTATTAATACATAATTAAATCTAAACGAGCAAAATAAAGACCGAGTAAAAGTCGTTCAACTTAGAAGCGGAAGAGAATTGGAAGTTAGGGTTCAAAAAGAGACAGAAGTAGAGAGAGAAGGGATTGAAGAACCAAAAGTGGATGCTTTGAAGGGTATATAGAGACCTATTTCTCCACTTAAAGTTGACTTGGAAAAACCACCAGCTCCATTTCCTCAGAGGCTCTGACAACAAAAGTTTGATAATCAATTTTCAAAATTTGTGAAAATTTTTAAGAAGCTTAAAATTAATATTCCATTTGTTGAAGCTCTAGGACAAATGTCAAGCAATGTGAAGTTTATGAAGAATTTTCTTACTAGAAAAAAGAAGTATGAAAATAATGAGACAATTGTACATAGTGAGGAGTGCAATGTTATAATTAAGAAAAGCTTCCTGAAAAGCTTAAAGATCATGATACCTTTACAATTCCATGTGCAATAGGAGATAGATTTTTTTAGAAAGCTTTATGTAATTTAGGTGCAAGCATCAACCTTGTGCCTTTATCAATATTTAAAGATTGGGATTAGGAGAAATAACCCCTACTACTGTAACTCTATAATTAGCAAATCATTCAATAACCTATTCTAAAGGAGTTATAGAAGATGTCCTAGTGAAAGTTGATCAATTTATCTTTCCTATTGATTTTATTATGCTAGATATGGAGGAAGACAAGGAGATACCTATCATTTTTGGGAGACATTTGCTAGCCACTAGAAGAGCAATGATAGATGTGCAGACAAGAGAATTAACTATGCACGTCAAGGATCAAACAATTACTTTTAATATTTCCAAGTCAATGAAATACCCTGAAAAAGGTAAAAATGATGAATGTTACAAAATGGATTTGATAAGATACTTTTGTTTTATGGATGGATATATTAGTTATCACCAAATATAAATAGCTTTTGAGGATCAAGGGAAAACAACTTTTACCCATCCTTATGGTACAATTGCTTTTAGAAGAATGCCCTTTGGTTTATGTAATGCACCTACTATATTTCAAAGATATAAGATGGCTAATTTTTGTGATTTAATTAGAAAAGGGATTGAATTTTTTATGGATGATTTTTCAGTGTTTGGAACTTCATTTGAATCTTGTTTAAAACATTTATCAAAAGTTCTTAAGCGCTGTGAAGAAACAAATTTAGTCCTTAATTGGGAAAGATGTCAATTTATGGTAGGAGGAGGAATAGTTTTGGGACATCAAATTTCAAAAAATGGTATGGAAGTAGACCCTGCAAAAATTCAAGTGATCAGATCCCAAAATTATAGATGTATAAAATTAATAAAGTTGAATCTGCTTTGCAGTGACACCAAAAACTTGATTCGTTATTTATGAATAAGAAATTGAAGCAAATTATGTTGGGATTCTATGCATATATACATATCATTATCAAGTAATACAGGACTTTCTATTTTAGCCCCAAGTATCGATCCCGCGAGGAAGGTATAAACTTTTAATGGAAATTTAAATCAAGAAATTCAAAACAATAAGGAAAATATACTATACTAAATTTAAATGTTTAGGGTGTTATCAGAACTAAATTACCAACTACTAGCGAAACTGTAAAGCAAAGCTAAGCAATAACTACCAAACTATATTTTCGTGATGAAATTATCCAATATGAAAAAGTATTTCTCTCACTACAATGAGTTTTTGGTTAAATGAGAGAGATAAATGATTTAACTATGTCTTGTGCCAAAAAGGAGCAAGTTTAATTCTCTACCCTCAGTCAAGTGTTATAGATAATCATTAGCTAATCTTAGGTTTACTCTCTAAATCCGTGGTTAGGCTAGGAGGATACTGGCTCTCACTCAAGAGCTCCCACTTCCCTTCCTCTAAAGGGTAACTCTTGCTATAGTTCTTAAACACTAAGACCAAATTGGGGATTTTAGTGTGTCACCCCAAAATCTCAAATTCTTCACCCAGTAATATATATTTTCTTATTTATTTACACTCAATTCCATGAACGAAACACTCCTTCATGGAATCCAATGAGATTCTCACTTTATTGTGAAACTCATACTTTATTTCTCAGATAGTATGTTTTACAATAGATGTTAACATTTCAATTATCCAAATCAAAAAAGTAAATTAAGAATGGAGTGAAAAAATCATCACAATTTCTTTTATATTTTAAAATTGACACATCCAAATTATCTCTTCATTTCACCATATCTCAGAGTAGGAAGAAAGACAAAGAAAACTACTCAAACCTCATGAAAAAGATACAACAACATATGAATTTCATAAATAAAAGAAATTTTATACCACAATAAAAAACAAACACCACTTATCTTTAATTCTTCCTCAAAATAATTCCATTGTAGCTCCTCTTAGACTCTTTCTCTCTTTACAAGACTCTTAATTCTCTATTAGAAGATGTAGGGAAGAAGAAATCTCTCACTTCTCTTCCTCTACAACAACTCTTAGGAGAAATCACACTTAGACTCACCACACTACATAATACACATAATGAAACACTAAAGAAAACACAAAGACACACTAGCCCCCACTTTTTCTTATCAATTTCCGCTCTAAATAGAAAATAATGTCAGTTTTCCAAGAGGTGTATCAAATAACTCCTAAAAATTGTCAAATTTAGTTGAATCTTCTAGAATTTCTCCATGCACCGACTTCAGTGTCGTCAGCGGCCATGATGGCGTCGTTGGCGCCCGTGGCCCAAAATTAATTTGGTGCTCTCTATCAAATGACACAATCGACACCCAGTCTGGCGCCATTGGTACCCCTGTTGTTTTGGACACCTTTCATGCTAGTGCCATTGGAGACCATGCTGGTGTCGTTGGCGCTGAGTATTTCTCTCCAAAACGCCATTTTGACTTTAAATTTCATCCTTTTTGCTTCCTTTATGCTTCAAGTGCTAAAAATCATTAACCTGCAATAAAATAAGAAAAATACCTTTCTTTAAAGTGCAATATCCTGAAAAATGAGTATAAAATATAGGTTTAAAAATGCATATATTTTGGTGCATCAAAATCCCCCAAACTTAAATATTACTTGTCTTCAGGTAACTCCTTTACTACATAAAAATAAGACTTATAGTAGAGAGTTTAGCTTATAGATTTCTATATTTTGGTGCACTAAATATCATAGTATAACTTAAGAAAATTTTAAAATAACTCAAGCTAATATTAAAGATATAAGAATATCTAGCAGTCAAGTCTAAGATTTCTGATTCTCTATCATTTTCAAGGAAAATTGCAAATTGTCTTATTAAAGCCACTTAGAATATCCATATGAAAAAGAACTTCATGAAAACTTTACTAGTAAATATGCTCAGACTTAAATACTAGTTTAGGATGTAGTTAAGCCTTCTTCCTTAAGTTGATTCAAGTGAAGCCAATTTTTTATTAGGCATCTCCTCAAGCTTCTCCTCACATATTTTTCTTTTCTTTTCTTTCTCTTTTTTTTTTCTTTTTTGCTTTTCTTCTTTTTTTTTCTCATTTTCATGTAAGGATTACTATATGTGGATAGTCTTTAATAATTTTGAACTTCACTATCCTCCTCTTAAAGTTAAAAAACCTTTCACAATACTTCACTTTATAAATTCATCTTAGCTTTGAAGATTTTTTATAAAGTTTCAATCTTTTCCTTTTACATGAAACTCTAAGATTCTCAATACTTCAATAATACAAATTCCTTTACTTAAATGGAAAAACATAGTCTTATTCTCTCATACCAAATACCTTAATCTCTAGAATTAACCTTTATCATTAAAAATTTTTACATAAGCTTATTATATTTTTAGAAACACAAATATAGTTATCTAAAGTTGGGCTCTACTACCACATGACATGTTAAATTAAAAATATTTAAGATATAGCTAATTGAGGACAAATAAAATTAAGTTTCTTTCTTTAAAAAGAAATTTTTCTTCCCCCCTGCCCAAACTTAGTTTTTTTTAGATGATTATGGATGAAAAACTGAAAATATAGGGTGAAAGAAAACCGTTAATACATAAAGAAAAGACTTACCTGTTGAAGGTTCTGATTTTGAAACTTAACTTATAAATATTACAGTTGCTAAAATGAAAATTTAGAAGACTTAAAACATTAAATAGCACATAATATCTATAAAAAAATATTTGTTGAGAAAGAGTTAACTAAAAATAAATACAACAAAGTACTAAAAACACACAACAGTACTAAAATAAATTTCAATTCAAAAACAGCTCTACAAACTATAGTTGACAACACAACATTCAATACAAATCAAAGTATCACAGTCAACAAACTAAACAATAATAACAACAAAGTGAAACAAATTATAAAATGAATAAAAGATCAGAATTATTACTAAGAATACATCTTCACTCATCCTCTTTTTCTTCTTCTTCTATATCAACTTCTGTTGATAAGGGGTAATGATAGGGTGACTAGGAAATTGTACTTAGTGGTCACCCCTCATGTATCCAACAATAGCTTCATCATATGCAGCATCATATTCAAACTTTTGTTTTGTTAAATTATCATTATATGCATTACTGGCCTCCAAATTTTCAATATTGTTCTTTATCCTCAAGATATCTTCTTATAGGTTCATCATCTGTTCCATAAGTTCCTAGAGAGTAGGGGTACTAGAAGTAGAAGGAATATTCCTACTCCTACTTCCCATTCTCCATCCAACATGAGATACATAGGTTTAATATTTTTTGGCCCAATAGGTTTAAGAGGCTCAATCTTTTCCTCATCAATTCTAAAATCAACTCTTGATTGCTCACATTATGTTAAAATCAGGACAGGGTGTCCTAATCCACCTGTCATCTTGCCTAGAGCAATAGAATGAATGTTCTTATAGATTATAAAGCCAACATCTAAACTGCCCATCTGTTGGATATAGAAGTTAAGGATAGCTCTATCATTAGTAACTTCACTATGGTTGTTTGTAAGTATCATTCTGTTAGATATAAATTAATTTCACGCCTTGGATACTACATTTAACATAGAAGTAGGGAAGTTTACCTTAACTTTAATATTCACCTTCCAAGCTCCTCTTCCATCAGTAAGAAATGAAATAACTTCATCCAGAGCCTTGTTTGTATCAGAGAATGTAGTGTACACACAGTGAAATGCTCCTTGCAACTGATAAATTTCATTAATCCTCATCGAAGTGAATTCAACCATTTTACCACGAACATAGACGTGGTCATCAAAAGTCTCTATGAAATAATAAAATTCATCCTTAAATAGTACACAAACATGTTTTTTTACAAACAACACAAAACTAACATTTATATATGAAATTCCAAATTTTTACAAACACAAATTCATAATCACACTAACACATACANTATTCATCCTTAAATAGTACACAAACAAGTTTTTTTACAAACAATACAAAACTAACATTTATATATGAAATTCCAAATTTTTACAAACACAAATTCATAATCACACTAACACATACATATAGTAAATCACACTAGAATTCAGCGTCAAAATCTAGCCACAACACTAGAACGCTGAAAACTAAACTATACATACAATCAAAGTCATAGGAGTTTCAAAGCAAAGAAAATCTAACTAAATTACATTAAAAATATAACTAATTTTAAACAATGGAAAGTCTAACTTCTTCAATTACTCCTCTTCATCTTCAGTACAGTCCCCTCCTCTAATATCTCCCATAGACTCATGATGTACGTACAAATTGTAGAATGGTCGGTACGGGAATTGATCAGTCAAATTTTCATCGATCCATCTACTCCAAACTTGCTTCAATCCATCCCATATGANAAAAGCAAATCTAACAAAATTACATTAAAAATATAACTAATTTTAAACAACGGAAATTCTAACTTCTTCAATTACTCCTCTTCATCTTCAGTACAGTCCCCTCCTCTAATATCTCCCATAGACTCATGATGTACGTACAAATTGTAGAATGGTCGGTACGGGAATTGATCAGTCAAATTTTCATCGATCCATCTACTCCAAACTTGCTTCAATCCATCCCATATGATCAAAGTGTTTCTTCATCCTCCAATCTAAGTGATAAAAATGTTGGTAAGATTTCTTATCACATTTATGAGATTCTAAAGTTCTTTTTCTATCTTCTTTATTTCTTTTACAAAACTTGTGAACTTCCAATTGTACAGGGCATTAAGGGTGTCGAAGAATGTGATGATTGATCCAAGATAATGTCCAACGCTTCATTTCCATTACCAATATAGTTTGCATCAATAGGATCCATGGCTCCCAGGGTAATAACACTTTCTCCCAACTTTCATAAGGTACTTGAGATTGACTGCAAAGTAAGAAGACTGCAGAAGGATGCCCTAGTCCATTTGTTGGCCCATTCATTATAATACCCATAATAGATTTAAAATTAATTGATCTTACATAAATGGGCTTTCCCCTTTGAAAGAAATAGTTTAAATTTGCACTTTCCTTTGTAAATTTACTAATTCTCATCGTAGGGAGTAGTTTCACAGAGATGAAGAAATATCATTGTTTAGATATCATATTTAGCAGTGAAGCAGAGAAACTAACATACCCCTCATCTCTGATTTCTAAATTATCACTTTCATCCGTCAGAAATCAGTATGCATCATACATCAAATCCTTTGTTGGAATAAATTTTGCATAGTGACAGAATGACAAGCTTTCTATTCTAAAAATATCATTAATTCACGATGGAGTAAATCGTATGCCCTTACCTCGAATGAAGATGACTCCTTGCTTAATTCAATGAAGATTAGCATAGAATTCTTTTACCACTAGAACAACTACTGCAACGGTAGTGTGGCATAGAATTTCCCAACGTCTCAATACAATAATTTTCTCAATTTGCAAACTTGTATTACTCAATCCATGATTGAAAAAGCCTCTTTCCTTGATAAGTCTCATCTTTGTGATGACTTTACCATATAATTTCTGCGCGTCAAAACTGATGAACTTTCTTTGATTGAAAATCTCATATCTTGAAGTATTTCTGGAATTGGAAGCAATGTATTTCAAATTTTGGAAGTATCTAGTCTGCTAAAATGGTTTTAACGCATTTAAAAAGACCTTTTGGCAGTTATTTTGAAGTGACATCTCGCCAAAGATTGCTATAAACTTCCTAAATTGCCGAAACAACACTAGGCGTTGTTGGTGCCCCCAATGGTGTCGGCAGTGCCATGGCTTTAAGAAAAGGCACCGTCGGCGCCCATACTGGTGTCATCTACGCCAAAGCCAAAATTTTGTTCATTTAATCTTTGGTTCTATTCCTTCCTAAATTTTCGTCCAATACCAATATTTGTCTTGATTTATGATACATAAGATTGTGTAGGATTCTAAGGTATTATTATCTCTTATTANTAAGATTTTCAACTTTTTCTAAAATTTGCTTTATCTCACAATTTGATATCAATGCAAGATCGTTAGTTTTAGGATGATAAAAAGTAGAGAATCTATGCATAATATTATATTTTCTAATCAATTTCTTGATCCACTTATTTTTAAAATGGGAACCTCTATCTGTAATAATCACTCTCTGCATTACAAATCTTATAAAAATGTTTTTATTTAAAAATTTTAAAACACTTCGAGCATCACATTTAGGTACAGCAATAGCTTCAATCCATTTGGCCATATAATCAACATCAAGCAATATGTATAAATTTACAAATGAAGGCATAAATGGTACAATAAAATCAAATCCCCACACATCAAAAATTTCAACTTCTAATGTGTAATTCAGAGGCATCTCATTTCTTCTAGAAATATTTTTAACTTGCTGACAACAATCACATGTTTTAATATATTCTTTAACATCTCTAAAAGAGTAGGCCAAGAAAATCTTGCTTGCAAAATTTTATGTGTAGTTATACTAGTTCCAAAATGTCCTCCAAATTTAGAATCCTGACATCGTTCAATTATTAGTTCAATTTCTTTGTAAGGCACACATATTCTTATGATCAAATCTTTACACTTTTTATATAAATTTGGGTCATCCAAAAAATAGAATCTTCCATTATGAAAAAATTTCTTTAGTTGTTGATTCTTTACATCTATTGTTAAAATATCATTGATGATATAATTTACTATATCGACACACCACGGTATATTCTTTTATCAATATTATACAATTGTTTGTCAGGGAAAGTTTCTAAAATTTTATTTGCAAAATTAGTTAAAATTTCTTGCTCTAGTCTAGACAAATGATCAGCTATTTCATTATCAGTTCCCTTTCTATCTAATACCACAAAATCAAACCCTTACAACAGAAGTATCCATCTAATTAATCTCTATTTAGCATCCTTCTTTTGCATCAAATATTTGATAGCAGAATGGTCTGTATGCACTATACATTTAGCTCCAATTATGTAAGGTCTAACTTATCAAAGGCATGGACAATAACTAATAACTCTCTTTCAATAGTGGTGTAATTAATTTATACATCATTTAGAGTTGTACTAGCACAATATATTACTTTAGAAACTTGGTTACACCTTTACCCTAAACAGTTGTAATAGCATGATCACTAGCATCACACATTATTTCAAATGATTTCTCCCAATCAGGTGGAATCATTATAGAAGTAGTGATTAATTTTTCTTTCAATAGTTCATATGTTTTTATGCATTCCTCATTAAAATTAAATTTAGTATCTTTTTCTAAAAGTTGACATAATGGCTTAGTAATTTTTTTAAAACTTTTTATGTAGGGCCTCAAGAAACTAGCATGTCCTAGAAAACTTCTTACCCCTATAACCGTAGTAAGAGGCAGTAATTTCATAAAAACTTGAATTTTTGCTGGATCTACTTCCATGCCATTTTCAGAAATTTTATGACGAAGTACAATTCCTCGTGCAATCATAAATTGACATTTTTCCCAATTTAGTACTAAGTTGATTTTTTCACAAAGTTCCATAACTTTTTCTAAATTATTTAAGCATAATTCAAATGAAGTCTCGAATATAGAAAAATCATCCATAAATACTTTCATTCCAGGTTCAATTAAATTACAAAAAGTTGACATCATACATCTTTAAAATGTCGAAAGTGTGTTACATAGTACAAAAGGCATTCTACGAAAAGCAAATGTTCTATAAGGGCTTGTAAATGTTGTTTTNCTGACTATCTGCTGGACCCTCCCAAAGCTTGGTTGGATCAAAATTAACATAGATGGCAGCCATAAATCCCAGTCTGCAGGCATTGGTGGGGTTCTTAGGAACCATGAGGGGAAATGCATCTTATATTTCCAATCTCCAATCAAGGCTGTTGACTCACTTGAGGCAGAATGTCAAGCAGTTTTCTGGGCCCTCAACTTAGCCAGATCTTGCTTGCTTGATCAGTTATGGGTTGAATCTGACTCCTT
>JXCR01147352.1:141671-191442 GCA_002079205.1 Phalaenopsis hybrid cultivar
CTAAATTCTCATTTTTTATTTCATTCTCATTCTCATAATTCTCTTCTTGCCTTAATTTTTCCTCAAATATTCCCCAAAATCACTCATTACTTAGATAATCAGTAACTTCCATTCTTAAACATTTATTATTATTTTTCTATCATAGGATATTTCATAGTTTTTGCCATATTAAATGTTACTTCTTGATCATTAACTCTCATTATTAATTCTCCTTTTTGAACATCTTTCACAACTCTCCTTGTTCCAAGGAATGGTCTCCCCAAAATAATAGGAATCTCTTTATCTTCCATACCTAATACAATAAAGTCTATAGGAAAATTAAATTTATCCACTTTCACTAATATATCTTCTATAAATCCTTTAGGATAAGTTATTGATCGATCAACTAACTGAAGAGTTACAGTAGTAGTGGAAATCTCTCATAGATCTAAATGTTTAAAAAATGATAGAGGCATATGATTAATACCCGCTCCTATATCGCATAAGCCTTTCCTGAAAAATTTCTCACAAATAGCATAAGGTATAGTAAAACTACCATGATCTTTTAACTTTCAGAAAGCTTTTTCTGAATAGCTACACTACACTCTTCACCGATTTACAAACTTCCTCTTCTTGTTTAGTATATCCTTCATAAATTTCACATAACTTGGCCTTTGTTCCAAAGCCTCAATGAAAGGTATATTTATCATTAACCTTTTAAGGATTTCCAAAAATTCGGTAAATTTTTTATCTTTATTCTTCTGCTTCAATTATTGAGGAAACGGAGGTGGCAGTTTTCTAAAGAAATTTTTATTAGTTCATTTTCATCATTGTCACTTTTAGTTTCCACCTTCTCCTTCTCAAATTCAAATTTTCTTTGGATTCTTGTTTCCACTTCTTTTCCACTTTATAACTGAATAGCTTAGATTTGCTCCTTATTCTAATCTTTGGATTAACTTCAACAGTGCTAGGATGAATTCCTGAAGGTCTGTTACTAAGTGCAGTAGCAATATATTTTAATTGATTTTCAATATTCCTAATTGTAGCTCCTTGATTTTATATTTGATTTCACATGTTCAACATCACTTCTTCCATAGTCAATTTCTTTTCCTTAACTTGTGAGTTATTGTTAAATCTAGGAGGATAATAAGCTCTATAGTTAGGATTCCCTTGGTTATTTAAATTTGCTGAGGGGTTCTCCGAATTGTTATAATTATTCTAACTAAGACTAGGGTGAATTTTTCATCCAGGATTACAATAATTAGAATAAGGATTATTATTTATATTATTTATAGCATTCATAGTTTCATAAGATGATTGAGTATCAATATCAATTATCTATCTGAGTGAATTTTCCTCTAAGACTGGTGGTATTTGAGAATATTTCACTCTAACTTGATCAATCTTCTTTGATATAACGATAATTTGAGATGCCAAAACAGACATTGCATCAGAATCATGAATAATAGCTACTCTCATTGGATTTACCCGTTCAGAGGGTCATTGAAAATTATTAGTAGTCATCTCTTTTATTAAAGAATATGCTTCATTAAAAGGTTTTGACATTAATGATCCACCTGCAGCAGTATCTATAATAGATCTAAGTGATCCTACTAATCCATTATAAATAGTTTGAATTATTAACCAATATGGTAAAGCATGGTGTGGACATCTCCTAAGGAGATCCTTAAATCTTTCCCATTCTTCATATATCGATTCCCCTTCGAACTAACAAAATGATGTAATATTTTTCCTAAGGTTAGCAATTTTCAAGGGTGGAAAATATTTAGCTAAAAATTTTTGTGATAGTTCTCCTCAAGTTATGATAGATCCAGGTGCTAATGAATTTTACCAAGCTTTAGCTTTGTCCCTTGATGAAAAAGGAAAAAGTCTAAGCCTGACAACATCATTAGACACTTCATCATATTTAAAAGTAGCACCTATTTAAAGAAAACTAGGAAGATGTAAGTTAAGATCTTCAGTAAGTGTTCCTCCAAATTGATTATTTTGTACCATTTGGATAATAGCAGGTTTAAGCTCTAATGAATTAGTAGCAACATCAGCATTTTTAATAGTCAAGTGAAGTTCATCTGCTGTAGGGTTAGCATAATCTTTTAAAAGTCTTTGTCAATTTTAATTTATTTGATTATATAAGTTATTCGCCATTTTGTTCAAATTTTGAATTTCATTTTGTTATTTTTGAACTTTTCAAATAGTATATTCTAATTCTTAATCGCAAGGTACTAAACATTCAAATCCAATACTACCGTAAAAAAATATAATTAGCAAAAAAAATCTTAAAAGTACTCTTAAATTTTTAAAAAATATTTTAAATATGTTTTTTTTTTATTTTAATTTTATTTTTAATATATTGTATTTTGTTTAATTTATCGCTAAATTTCATAATTTACCGCTAAATTTCATAATTTACCAAATCTATTTAATTTACGGTTACCTTCGCCCACAATGACGCCAAAAACTTAATTCCAAAATTATAGATGTGTAAGACTAATAAAGTTGACTACACTTTGCAGTGATGCCAAAAACTGATTCATTATTTATGAGTAAGAAATTGAAGTAATTTATGTTGGGATTCTACACAAGTATACACGTCATTATCAAGTAATACAGGAATTTTTCTTTTAGCTCCAAATATTGATCCCACGTAATGGAAATTTAAATCAAGAAATTCACAACAATAAAGAAAATATACTACACTAATTTCAAATTTTTAGGGTGCTATCAGAATAAAATTACCAACTACTAGCTAAACGGTTAAGCAAAGCTAAGCAATAACTACCAAATTATATTTTTGTGATGAAGTTATCCAATATGAGAGAACATCTTTTCCACTACAATGAGTTTTTTGTTAAATGAGAGATAAATTGTTTTACTATGTCTTGTTCTAAATAAGAGCAATTTTAATTCTCTACGCTCTGTCAAGTGTTATTGAGAATCATTGGCTAAATTTAGGTTTAATCTCTAAATTTTTGGTTAAGCTGGGAGGACACTTCCTCTTACTCTAGAGCCCCCACTTCCCTACCTCTGAAAGCTAACTCTCAATTTAGTTTTTAAACACTAAGACCAAATTAGGGATTTTAGTCTGTCACCATAGACTCTTTAATTCTTTGCCAGTAATATATATTTCCCTATTTATTTGCACCCAATTCCATGGTCGAAACACTCATTCATGGAAGTGAATGGGATTCTCACCTTGTTGTGAAACTCATACACCATTTCTTGGATAATATGTTTCACAATAGATGTTAACACTTCAATTGGTCAAATCAAAAAGTAAATTAAGAAGGGAGTGAAAAAATAGACACAATTTGTTTTATACTTTAAAATTGACACATCAAAATTATCTCTTTATTTCACTATATCTCAAAGTAGGGAGAAAGACAAAGAAAACTACTCAGACCTCGTGAGAAAGATACGACCAAATACAAGTTTCATAAATAAAAGAAAGTTTCTACAACAATAATAAATAAACACCACTTATCTTTAACTCTTCCTCAAAGAAAATCCCTTGTAGCTCCTCTTGTACTCTTTCTCTCATTACAAGACTCTTGATCCTCTCTTAAATGATGTAAGGAAGAAGAAATCTCTCTCTTCTCTCCTTCTCCAACAACTCATAGGAGAAATCACACTTAGACTCACCACACTACGCAATACACATAATGGAACACTAAAGAAAACTCAATAACACACTAGCCCCCCTTTTTTGTGATCAATTTCCGCTCCAAATAGAGCATAATGTCAGTTTTCCGAGCGGTGTATCAAATAACACTTCAAAAAGTGTCCAAATTCGTCGAATCTTTTACGACTTCACGCCGCAATGACTTCAATGACGTCGGTGCCCACAATGGAGTCGTTGCACCTATGGCCCAAACTTAATTTCGTGTTGTCTGTCAAATGGCGCCATTGGTGACCAGTCTGGCGCCAGTGGCGCCCTCAAAATTCTGGACTCCTTCCTTCATGCTAGCACCGTCAGCGTCCTTCCTGACACAGTCGGCGCTGAGTATTTCTGTCCAAAAAGACATTTTTACTTCAAATTCCATACTTTTTGTTTCCTTTTTGCTTCAAGTGCTAAAAATCATCAACGTGCAATAAAAAATGAAAAATACCTTCCTTTAAAGCGCAATATCATAAAAAATGAGTATACAATATAGGTCTAAAAATACATATATTTTTTGTGCATCAATCACTAATTTATCTCACCCAACAATTGTGAAAGTAAATAAGAGTTTATTAGAACTTGCTGGATTCTACAAGCGGTATATTAAAAACTTTTCAAAAATTGCTAAGCCTCTATGTTATTTACATGAAAAAGTTGCAATTTTTAATTTTGATAAAGAGTGCTAAAAGCTTTTGAATTATTAAAAGAAGAATTAATCACTACACCAATTATTATTTCACCAGATTGGGGAAAACCTTTTGAATTGATGTGTGATGCTAGTGATTATGTTATTGGTGTTGTTTTAAGATAAAAGCATGATAAGATTTCAACGTTATCTACTATGCTAGTAGAACTCTTAATGAAGCTCAAATTAATTATACAACAACTGAAAAAGAGTTATTAGTTGTAGTATATGCTTTTGATAATTTTAGATCATACGTAATTGGAACTAAACGTATTGTGCATACAATTCATTCTGCTATTAAGTATTTAATGAAAAAGAAGGATGCAAAACCAAGAATTATAAGATTGATTCTTCTTTTGCAAGAATGTGACTTTGAGATAGTATATAGAAATGGAGCTGCTGATCATTTGTCCAGGCTTGAATTAGAGAAACCTCTCTATTTTGAAAAGAAATTTGATGAAAATCTTCCATATGAAAAATTATTTAATGTTAATTAATGGTGTGTTCCATGGTATGTCGATATTGGGAACTACATTATTAGTGATATTACACCCTATGGAGTGACATACCAACAAAAGAGGAAATTTTTATTTGAAGTTGTTGACCTCGCTTTTGGTTGAGGTCTAGCTTTTCCTCTTTAATAGCCTAGGGTCTAGCCATAGGACTTTCACGTTGACTACTCCAAGAGGACTAGAAAAGGAACCCTCACAATTAGATATTCTATACTCTTCTTTGCTCAAATTGAAGTTCGACATGTTGGTCCTGAGCTTTAGCACTTAGTAGGTGGGGTCAGTATGGAGGAGATCAAGAGGAGATTCCCATAGGATGATCAACCCTTAGGACTAACTCTAGGTGGTCTGATTTTGGTTAGGCTTGCCTGCACACACCTTCTCACATACCCCAAACCCTAAGACCCATTGATTTGGTCTGCTGACTCCTTTTGGAATGCTCATGTGGATGGACCCAAACCCCTAGTCCTTGGCTAAGAGGGTTAGGACCAGCATATTGAACATTCAAAATGAATTCTCATATGGCTCCTATTGGTTTGCATGGCTTCATGGCTTACTTGCCCATTCTAGCAAAAAATCACCAAATTACCAAAATGCCCCTACAACCATAATTATTGTCAAAAATCCCAAAATACTCAAATTTGTCCAAAAGTCATTTCAAATCACTCACCACTACCTAAATTGACAAAAAATTACTAAAATCACCAAATTCCCAAAATACCCCCAAAATTGCCAAAATTACCAAAATGCCCCTCATGACCCAAAATTTTTGAAAATCCAATATCATCCCAAATTTTTCTAATTTAAATTTTTGACCATCACATTGAGCCAATTTGAGCAATTTGATCAAATTTGACTAAAATCCCAATTTGCCCTTAAATGCCCAATTTCCTCAAATTAACCCCAATGTTGGCCTACTTGACCCTAAGCTTGCCCAATTTCAATTTCAAATCAAAATTCAACATTCCTAATACCAATTGAAACCAAACACAAGATCAATTTGACTTAATTTCAAGCTCAATTTCACTCAAATAAAAAGCCCCAATTTGGCTTATATGTCTAAATCCACAAAATAAACCTTCCAATTCAATTGAAAACATCTTTGCATCCTTCCTAATACTTCATGACACTTTCCTAAATCAAATTGAACATTTTTTGGCCCAAATTTTGATCCAGTTTGATCCAATTCAAGCCCACCACACTTAATTCCAAGAGTCCAAATCCAAAGCCCACATGGCATGATTTATTCCCATCATTCATTTGATTAAATCAAACTATACTCCTTGAAATTTATCATTTCATAACACCAAATCAGGCCTCATGAAAAAATTCACAAAATACCCCATAAACCAAAAATCCTTTCTCATGCAACTTGACCAAGCCAAGTACAAGCCATGGAGCCATCTCCAAGCCACAAGCAAGCCGTATCAGGCATGCTCATGTCACCATGCTATCTTGGACAAAAGGATGAGCCTATTTAATGGTACCCTCACACATGATTAAACACTCCCATGACTCACCTAAGCACACCATTAGCCTAAATCCACTTGGATGGGGACTTCACCATGCTAACCCAATTGAACCATCTGATTTCCCTCAGCACCCAAACCTTCCTTGGTAGATGACCCCAACCCTAAACCATGTATTAACCCAAATTGAACCAAAATTACCCTTCCCCAATTCAATCCAAAACCTTTACGCATGGCGAATCTCAATTGACTTCACCAAAATGAAGCTCTGGCCTCCCTGAGTCAGATGGTGACCTGAGCCTGGTCGGCTGGCCACCTTGGCTGTGAGAAAACCCAATTTCAAGAGCTTCACCTAGGCTAAAACCCAAAATTGAACCCATCAAATTTAGCTCAACCCAATTGGATTGTTGCATTTTTCTTCCCTCCACCTAAGCAGCAAAAGCCACCCACTAGTTGGTACAATTAAAGCCTCCAAGGCCCCCTATTTAAACTCACCCTCCATGGCCAAGGAGGGAGAGCTTAAAATTCTTTGTGGAGACTCTGCAAAATTGATCTCAGAGCTTCTTCAAGACCCACTAAGTTCAATCCAACCATCCTCAAGCCCTCAAACCCATTATGTGAGCCCAACTTTCGAAGTCAAAATCAAGCCTGAAACAGAACATCCCTCTAGACTCCACCCAAGTAAAATTAATTTCACCCACACCATCCCCTGAGTCAGAGAAGAAGATCCTCAATAGAAGCCCCAACACAAGACTACTCTAAGGTGGGCTCTGATCAACACCAAAAATTGGCTCTAGTTGAGCTTAGGACTAAAAAATTCACACGACTAGAGACTCCATCCTCAATGTCTTTGGGCCTCCACGAAGCTTCTTTAATCATCCAATCAAGGCTTCCTTTTTTGGATCAAGGTGTAAGACTTTCTCGTCATCCTGAGCATATTTTAATTCTCCATGAGCATATGATCGATTTCATGGTAGTTTAGCCATATGTATAGGTTCGTCTCACTTAGAAGATTCCATAGAATTAAACCCAAGGTGAATTGGTCAAATGTAGCTCAAGATAATAGGATTTCAAGGTGCACAACTCTCTGGTTAAACCAGTTGGGGATGATGACCTGCAACCATTGGATCATGCATGTATCACATAGATGGTCAGGATCGTGTCGAACGAAGTCTCATTCATAAAGCATGGGCTGAATCGGATGATGGGGCCCAATCCCGCGGTGATAACGTCTGTTTGATGCGTACGAGGATGCGCTGGATACGTAGAAAAATAGGGTTTTATTTTATTTATTAAATGTCTAAAACTTCAAAAATCCATATCTTAGTGTAGAAAAATCACAAAAATAAAATAAAAATACCCTCGTGCTCAGTGAATAGAGGAGAACAATGTGAAAATGGTTCAATATCTTTTTCATGCATGTATGATTTTTAATATATTAAATGGTGTTTTTATTATTTGGATTCTCCATTTTCATAGACATTTCATCATGGCATGGGACTTTGGGGCTTCTGGTGTCTCTGTTGTTAGATATCTCTCGTGATTTCTCCAAGGTCAGAGGGTATCACTAACTAGAGATATCAAATTTTTAAGTTTGTAGTCCCTATTTTGGTATAATAATTAAAATACTCATCAGAAAAATATAAAAGTTGTTTCGGTAGGTGACAACGACTTTATATATGCTTAAACATTCAAGTGTTTAATATTGTTGCTAAAAGATTTAATTCCTCAGCAACTGCACCAAAAACTTAATAACAGTTATAGATTTGTTAAAGATGTATGTATAAAATATTCAGTAATTGTAAAGTCACACTTATCAATGCAAGTATACGTATCTCTCAAGTAATATATGGCTTTAATGGAGCCCCAGATATCGATCCCACCGAGAGTAATATTAGAACTACAAACTAAGATTTTAGAAAAACAATACCTTAATCGCAACAATGGAATTCAATTTACTTATCTGTCACTAATAGGTAATTGAAATAAATATGTAATTTTAATAACTATTAAATAACTAATTATACTAATGAAGGTTCTAATGTGATATTCAATATATAAGAAAGCATCCTTCTCCTTGTCAAGAAATTATAGTGAATGGATAACGTGAATCAGTTCAATTTGTATTGTGCTAAATAGGAGCATACCTATTCTCTACCCTTTGGTCCAGGCATAAACAACATTGACTAATCCTATGCTTATTTACTGAATCTGTGACTAGCTTGGGAGGATACCGGATCTCACTTCGGAGCTCCCACGTTACCCTCACCTGCGGGTTAACATCTACACTTCAGCACCCAAATTATAGGATCGAGTTGGGGATTTTAGTCTGTCACTCTAAAATCTCCAATTCTACGCCCGATAATTTTATTTTCCTATTTATTTGCACCCAACTTTCAAGGACTTTGACCTCCCTAAATCTTGGATGTAATCTTCACCTTAGTTGTAAAACTATATTTATTTGCACCCAATTTCCAAGGGCTTTGACCTCCTTGAATCTTGGATGTAATCTTCACTTTAGTTGTAAAACTCAACCATATCAAGGGCTTTGACCTCCCCGAATCTTGGATGTAATCTTCACTTTAGTTGTAAAACTCAACATATAAAGGCTTTGACCTCCCTGAATCTTCGATGTAATCTTCACTTTAGTTGTAAAACTCAACATATTGAGGGCTTTGACCTCCCTGAATCTTGGATGTAATCTTCACTTTAGTTGTAAAACTCAACTTATTTTAACAAAAGCTTTGACCTCCCTAAATCTTGGATGTAATCTTCACTTTAGTTGTAAAACTCAACATATTTAACTTGACCTCCCTTAATCTTGGATGTAATCTTCACTTTAGTTGTAAGACTTAACATATTTTAACAAATCAATTGGCCAGATTGAAAGAAAATTAAGAACAAAGTGAAAATATCATTACAATTTCTTTAACATTTTCATGGCTTCACCAATTCAAATCACCATTTCACAAATCTCAAGACAAGCAGAAAGACAGGGAAAACTACTCAGATATCATGGCGAAAACACAACAAAACTCGGAATTCATATATAAAATCAAAGTCATACAAAATACAACAATAAATAAACTTATCTCTAATTTCTCCCCATGCAAATTCCTCGAAGTTCCTCTGAATCTCTTCCTTTCTTTACAACACAGAATTCCTCTTCGAACCGGCAAGGAGGAAGAAATCTCTCACTTTCTCTCCACTCTTACAATCACTTGAAGAATTCCTTACAATTTAGACTCTCAAAACTTTTCCCACAATTCAATTTTGAGCTTCCCCCTCCTTTATTTTCAGGCCAAAGTCTTCTCTTTAAAGATGTGGATGAGTTTTCCCAAAAGTTGCCTAAGCATCCCTCCAAAATTCGTCCTCATCCAATGCATTGTTGGACATAACTGCTGAGCTTGTCGTCGGCGGCCTCGAGGGCACCATCGGCGGGCTTCTAAGTGAATTAAATCTGGAGTCTCGGGAAAAGTCTGTCATCGGCACCTTTGTGCTCACTGTCGGTGCCGTTGTGCTCGTCGTCGGCGCCCTAGTTCAAATCTTCACATTTTGGTCCTTTTCGCTCCAAATTCGCTCCTTTTTGCANTTCTTTCCACATTTAGAATCTTTAATAACAGCAATTGCACATACTGATAGACTTTGATCACATTGAATGGTCCTAACCATCTAGATTTCAGTTTTCCCAAGAATAATCTCAATCTAGTATTTTATAATAGAAATTCTTGTCCAGGTTCGAATTTCTTTTTTATAATACTCTAATCATGTAATACTTTCATTTTTTCGTTATAGATTTTTGCTTTACCATATGCTTTATTTCTAATCTCGTCAAGTTCATTGAGTTGTAATAATTTTTTCTCACCAGCATCCTTTAAATTAAAATTGAGCTCCTTGATATGCTAAAATGCTTTATATTCCTGCTTTACTGGTAAGTGTTATGTTTTACCAATAATATGTCTATTTGGGGACATTCCAATAGGAGTCTTAAAGGCNATCTTTCCACATTTAGAATCTTTAATAACAACAATTCCACATACTGATAGGCTTTGATCACATTGAATGGTCCTAACCATCTAGATTTCAGTTTTCCCGAGAATAATCTCAAGCTAGTATTTTATAATAAAACTTCTTGTCGAGGTTCGAATTTCTTTTTTATAATACTCTGATCATGTAATACTTTCATTTTTTCGTTATAGATTTTTGCTTTACCATATGCTTTATTTCTAATCTCATCAAGTTCATTGAGTTGTAATAATTGTTTCTCACCAGCATCCTTTAAATTAAAATTGAGCTCCTTGATATGCTAATATGCTTTATATTCCAACTTTACTGGTAAGTGTTATGTTTTACCAATAATATGTCTATTTGGGGACATTCCAATAGGAGTCTTAAAGGCAGTTTTGTATGCCCATAATACAGTATCTAATCGAGCAAAATAATCAAATTTATCAAGATTTTCAACTTTTTCTAAAATTTGTTTTATCTCACAATTTGATATCAATGCAAGACTGTTAGTTTTAGGATGATAAAAAGTAGAGAATCTATGCATAATTGATCCACTTATTCTTAAAATGGGAACCTCTATCCGTAATAATCTCTCTTTGCATTACAAATCTTATAAAAATGTTTTTATTTAAAAATTTTAAAACACTTCGAGCATCACATTTAGGTACAACAATAGCTTCAATCCATTTGGACATATAATCAACATCAAGCAATATGTATAAATTTACAAATGAAGGCATAAATGGTACCATAAAATCAAATCCCCACACATCAAAAATTTCAACTTCTAATGTGTAATTCAGAGGCATCTCATTACTTCTAGAAATATTTTTAACTTGCTGACCACAATCACATGTTTTAATATATTCTTTAACATCTCTATAAGAGTAGGCCAAGAAAATCTAGCTTGCAAAATTTTATGTGTAGTTATTCTAGTTCCAAAATGTCCTCCAAATTTAGAATCCTGACATCGTTCAATTATTAGTTCAATTTCTTCGTAAGGCACACATATTCTTATGATCAAATCTTTACACTTTTTATATAAATTTGATCCAAAAAATAGAATCTTGCATTATGAATAAATTTCTTTAGCTGTTGATTCTTTACATCTATTGCTAGAATATCATTGATGATATAATTTACTATATCGACATACCACGGTATATTCTTTTATCAATACTATACAATTGTTTGTCAGGGAAAGTTTCTAAAATTTCATTTGCAAAATTAGTTAAAATTTCTTGCTCTAGTCTAGACAAATGATCAGCTATTTCATTATCAGTTCCCTTTCTATCTAATACCACAAAATCAAACTCTTGCAGCAGAAGTATCCAACTAATTAATCTCTATTTAGCATCCTTCTTTTGCATCAAATATTTGATAGCAGAATGATCTGTATGCACTATACATTTAGCTCCAATTAAGTAAGGTCTAACTTATCAAAGGCATAGACAATAACTAATAACTCTCTTTCAATAGTGGTGTAATTAATTTATACATCATTTAGAGTTGTACTAGCACAATATATTACTTTAGAAACTTTGTTACACCTTTACCCTAAATAGTTGTAATAGCATGATCACTAGCATCACACATTATTTCAAATGATTTCTCCCAATCAGGTGGAATCATTATAGAAGTAGTGATTAATTTTTCTTTCAATAATTCATATGTTTTTATGCATTCCTCATTAAAATTAAATTTTGTATCTTTTTCTAAAAGTTGACATAATGGCTTAGTAATTTTTTTAAAACTTTTTATATAGTGCCTCTAGAAACTAGCATGTCCTAGAAAACTTCTTACCCCTATAACCGTAGTAAGAGGCAGTAATTTCATAATAACTTGAATTTTTGCTGGATCTACTTCCATGCCATTTTCAGAAATTTTATGTCGAAGTACAATTCCTCGTGAAATAATATATTGACATTTTCTCAATTTAGTACTAAGTTGATTTTTTCACATAGTTCCAGAACTTTTTCTAAATTATAAGCATAATTCAAATGAAGTCTCGAATACAGAAAAATCATCCATAAATACTTTCATTCCATGTTCAATTAAATTACAAAAAGTTGACATCATACATCTTTAAAATTTCATAAGTGTGTTACATAGTACAAAAGGCATTCTACGAAAAGCAAATGTTCTATAAGGGCTTGTAAATGTTGTTTTTTTCTTGATCCTTAGGAGCAATCAGAATTTGATGATACCCGATATATCCATCTAGAAAGCAGTAATATTTTTACCCAGCCAATCTATCCAACATTTGGTCAAGAAATGGTAAAGGAAAATGATCTTTCCTGGCAGCTATATTTAATTTTCTATAGTCTATACAAATTTGCCAACCAATAACTTGTCATATTATAATTAATTCATTTTTCTCATTTACTTCCACTGTCACTCCTCCTTTCTTTGGAACACAGTGGATTGGACTTACCCATGCACTGTATTAAATAAGATATATAATCTTAACATCTAACAATTTTATGATTTTCTTTTCAACAACTTCTTTCATTATCGGGTTTAATCTCATCTGAGGATCAGCTTTAGGTTCATAGTGTTCATCCAAAAAAATTTTGTGTATACAAATTGAAAGACTGATTCATTTAATATCTGCTAAATTCCATCCAAAGGCCTTCTTATATCTTTTCAACATTTCTACTAATTTTTGCTCTTGAATTTTAGTTAAATAAGNGTCCAACATTTGGTCAAGAAATGGTAAAGGAAAATGATCTTTCCTGGTAGCTATATTTAATTTTCTATAGTCTATACAAATTTGCCAACCAATAACTTGTCATATTAGAATTAATTCATTTTTCTCATTTACTTCCACTATCACTCCTCCTTTCTTTGGAACACAGTGGATTGGACTTACCCATGCACTGTCTTAAATAAGATATTTAATCTTAACATCTAACCATTTTAGGATTTTCTTTTCAATAACTTATTTCATTATCGGGTTTAATCTCATCTGAGGATCAGCTTTAGGTTCATAGTGTTCATCCAATAAAATTCTGTGTATACAAATTGAAAGACTGATTTATTTAATATCTGTTAAATTCCATCCAAAGGCCTTCTTATATCTTTTCAACATTTCTACTACATTTTTCTCTTGAATTTCAATTAAATAAGAATATATAATAATAGGAAATGTAGATGAATATCCTGAAAACACATATTTTAAATGGGTAGGTAATATTTTTTGTTCAAGTTCAGGTGGTTTAATACTTGAAGGAAAAATATTTTTATTTTCATTTTCCAAAAGGCCCAAAATTTCAAATTTGTCCTAAACATAATCTAAATTCTCATTTTTTATTTCATTCTCATTCTCATAATTCTCTTCTTGCCTTAATTTTTCCTCNGAATATATAATAACAGGAAATGTAGATGAATATCCTGAAAACACATATTTTAAATGGGTAGGTATTATTTTTTGTTCAAGTTCAAGTGGTTTAACACTTGAAGGAAACAGATTTTTATTTTCATTTTCCAAAAGGCCCAAAATTTCAAATTTGTCCTAAACATAACCTAAATTCTCATTTTTTATTTCATTCTCATTCTCATAATTCTCTTCTTGCCTTAATTTTTCCTCAAATATTCCCCAAAATCACTCATTACTTAGATAATCAGTAACTTCCATTCTAAAACATTTATTATTTTTTTTCTATCATAGGATATTTCATAGTTTTTGCCATATTAAATGTTACTTCATGATCATTAACTCTCATTATTAATTGTCCTTTTTGCACATCTTTCACAACTCTCCCTGTTCTAAGGAATGGTCTCCCCAAAATAATAGGAATCTCTTTATCTTCCTTCATATCTAATACAATAAAGTCTATAGGAAAATTAAATTTATCCACTTTCACTAATATATCTTCTATAAATCCTTTAGGATAAGTTATTGATCGATCAGCTAACTGAAGAGTTCCAGTAGTAGTGGAAATCTCTCATAGATCTAAATGTTTAAAAAATAATAGAGGCATATGATTAATACCCGCTCCTAGATCGCATAAGCCTTTTCTGAAAAATTTCTCACAAATAGCATAAGGTATAGTAAAACTACCATGATCTTTTAACTTTCAGGAAGCTTTTTCTGAGTAACTACAATACACTCTTCACCAATTTACAAACTTCCTCTTCTTGTTTAGTATATCCTTCATAAATTTCACATAACTTGGCCTTTGTTCCAAAGCCTCAATGAAAGGTATATTTATCATTAACTTTTTAAGGATTTCCAAAAATTCGGTAAATTTTTTATCTTTATTCTTCTGCTTCAACTATTGAGGAAACGGAGGTTGCAGTTTTCTAAAGAAATTTTTATTGGTTTATTTTCATCATTGTCACTTTTAGTTTCCTCCTTCTCCTTCTCAAATTCAAATTCTCTTTAGATTCTTGTTTCCACTTCTTTTCCACTTTATAATTGAATAGCTTAGATTTGCTCCTTATTCTAATCTTTGGATTAACTTCAACAGTGCTAGGATGAATTCCTGAAGGTCTGTTACTAAGTGCAGTAGCAATATATTTTAATTGATTTTCAATATTCCTAATTGTAGCTCCTTGATTTTATATTTGATTTCACATGTTCAACATCACTTCTTCCATAGTCAATTTCTTTTCCTTAACTTGTGAGTTATTGTTAATTCTAGGAGGATAATAAGGTCTATAGTTAGGATTCCCTTGGTTATTTAAATTTTCTGAGGGGTTCTCCGAATTGTTATAATTATTCTAACTAAGACTAGGGTGAATTTTCCATCCAGGATTACAATAATTAGAATAAGGATTATTATTTATATTATTTATAGCATTCATAGTTTCATAAGACGATTGAGTATCAATATCAATTATTTGTCTGAGTGAATTTTCCTCTAACACTGGTGGTATTTGAGAATATTGCACTCTAACTTGATCAATCTTCGTTGATATAACAATAATTTGAGATGCCAAAACAGACATTGCATCAGAATCGTGAATAATAGCTACTCTCATTGGATTTACCCGTTCAGAGGGCTATTGAAAATTATTAGTAGTCATCTCTTTTATTAAAGAATATGCTTCATTAAAAGGTTTTGACATTAATGATCCACCTGCAGCAGTATCTATTATAGATGTAAGTGATCCTACTAATCCATTATAAATAGTTTAAATTATTAACCAATATCGTAAAGCATGGTGTGAACATCTCCTAAGAAGATCCTTAAATCTTTCCCATGCTTCATATATCGATTCCCCTTTGAACTAACAAAAAGATGTAATATTTTTCCTAAGGTTAGCAATTTTTAAGGGTGGAAAATATTTAGCTAAAAATTTTTGTGATAATTCACCTCAAGTTATGATAGATCCAGGTGCTAATGAATTTTACCAAGCTTTAGCTTTGTCCCTTGATGAAAAAGGAAAAAGTCTAAGCCTGACAGCATCATTAGACACTTCATCATATTTAAAAGTAGCTCCTATTTCAAGAAAACTAAGAAGATGTAAGTTAAGATCTTCAGTAAGTGTTCCTCCAAATTGATTATTTTGTACCATTTGGATAATAGCAGGTTTAAGCTCAAATGAATTAGTAGCAACATCAGCATTTTTAATAGTCAAGTGAAGTTCATCTGCTGTAGGGTTAACATAAACTTTTAAAGGTCTTTGTCAATTTTAATTTATTTGATTATCTAAGTTATTCGCCATTTCGTTCAAATTTTGAATTTCATTTTGTTATTTTTGAACTTTTCAAATAGTATATTCTAATTCTTAATCGCAAGGTACTAAACATTCAAATCCAATACAACGATAAAAAAATATAATTAGCAAAAAAAAATCTTAAAAGTACTCTTAAATTTTTAAAAAATATTTTTAATATGTTTTTTTTTAATTTTAATTTTATTTTTAACATATTGTATTTTATTTAATTTATCGCTAAATTTCATAATATACCAAATCTATTTAATTTATTGTTACCTTCCCCCATAATGACGCCAAAACTTAATTCCAAAATTATAGATGTGTAAGTCTAATAAAGTTGACTACACTTTGCAGCGATGCCAAAAACTGATTCATTATTTATGAGTAAGAAATTGAAGTAATTTATGTTGGGATTCTACACAAGTATACACGTCATTATCAAGTAATACAGGAATTTTTCTTTTAGCTCCAAATATTGATCCCACGTAATGGAAATTTAAATCAAGAAATTCACAACAATAAAGAAAATATACTACACTAATTTCAAATTTTTAGGGTGCTATCAGATTAAAATTGCCAACTACTAGCTAACGGTTAAGCAAAGCTAAGCAATAACTACCAAATTATATTTTTGTGACGAAGTTATCCAATATGAGAAAACATCTTTTCCACTACAATGAGTTTTTTGTTAAATGTGAGATAAATTGTTTTACTATGTCTTGTTCTAAATAAGAGCAATTTTAATTCTCTACGCTCAGTCAAGTGTTATTGAGAATCATTGGCTAAACTTAGGTTTAATCTCTAAATTTGTGGTTAGGCTGGGAGGACACTTGCTCTCACTCCAGAGCCCCCACTTCCCCACCTCTGAAAGCTAACTCTCAATTTAGTTTTTAAACACTAAGACCAAATTAGGGATTTTAGTCTGTCACCATAGACTCTTTAATTCTTTGCCAGTAATATATATTTCCCTATTTATTTGCACCCAATTCCATGGTCGAAACACTCATTCATGGAAGTGAATGAGATTCTCACCTTGTTGTGAAACTCATACTCCATTTCTTTGATAGTATGTTTCACAATAGATGTTAACACTTCAATTGGTCAAATCAAAAAGTAAATTAAGAAGGGAGTGAAAAAATAATCACAATTTGTTTTATACTTTAAAATTGACACATCAAAATTATCTCTTTCTTCCACTATATCTCAAAGTAAGGAGAAAGACAAAGAAAACTACTCAGACCTCATGAGAAAGATACGACCAAATACAAGTTTCATAAATAAAAGAAAGTTTCTACAACAATAATAAATAAACACCACTTATCTTTAACTCTTCCTCAAAGAAAATCCCTTGTAGCTCCTCTTGTTCTCTTTCTCTCATTACAAGACTCTTGATCCTCTCTTTGATGATGTAGGGAAGAAGAAATCTCTCTCTTCTCTCCTTCTCCAACAACTCATAGGAGAAATCACACTTAGACTCACCACACTACGCAATACACATAATGGAACATTAAAGAAAACTCAATAACACACTAGCCCCCCTTTTTTGTGATAAATTTCCACTCTAAATAGAGCATAATGTCATTTTTCCAAGAGGTGTATCAAATAACTCTTCAAAAAGTGTCCAAATTTGTCGAATCTTTTACGATTTCACCCCGCATTGACTTCAATGACGTCGGTGCCCACAATGGAGTCGTTGCACCTATGGACCAAACTTAATTTAGTGTTGTCTGTCAAATGGCGCCATCGGTGAACAGTCTGGCGCCATTGGCGCCCTCACAATTCTGGACTCCTTCCTTCAAGCTAGCACCGTCAGCGTCCTTCCTGACATAGTCGGCGCTGAATATTTCTCTCCAAAAAGACATTTTTACTTCAAATTCCATACTTTTCGTTTCCTTTTTGCTTCAAGTACTAAAAATCATCAATGTGCAATAAAAAATCAAAAATACCTTCCTTTAAAGCGCAATATCATAAAAAATGAGTTTAAAATATAGGTCTAAAAATACATATATTTTTTGTGCATCAATCACTAATTTATCTCACCCAACAATTGTGAAGGAAAATAAGAGTTTATTAGAACATGCTGGATTCTACAAGCAGTATATTAAAAAATTTTTAAAAATTGCTAAGCCTCTATGTTATTTACATGAAAAAGATGCAATTTTTAATTTTGATAAAGAGTGCTAAAAGCTTTTGAATTATTAAAAGAAAAAATAATCACTACACCAATTATTATTTCACCAGATTGGGGAAAACCTTTTGAATTGATGTATGATGCTAGTGATTATGCTATTGGTGTTGTTTTAAGATAAAAGCATGATAAGATTTCAAGGTTATCTATTATGCTAGTAGAACTCTTAATGAAGCTCAAATTAATTATAGAACAACTGAAAAAGAGTTATTAGTTGTAGTATATGCTTTTGATAATTTTAGATCATACGTAATTGGAACTAAACATATTGTGCATACAAATCATTCTGCTATTAAGTATTTAATGAAAAAGAAGGATGCAAAACAAAGATTTATAAGATTGATTCTTCTTTTGCAAGAATTTGACTTTGAGATAGTATATAGAAATGGAGCTGAGAATCAAATTACTGATCATTTATCCAGGCTTGAATTAGAGAAACCACTCTATTTTGAAAAGAAATTTGATGAAAATCTTCCATATGATAAATTATTTAATGTTAATTAATGGTGTGTTCCATGGTATGCCGATATTGGGAACTACATTATTAGTGATATTACACCCTATGGAATGACATACCAACAAAAGAGGAAATTTTTATTTGAAGTTGTTGACCTCGTTTTTGGTTGAGGTCTAGCTTTTCCTCTTTAATATCTTAGGGTCTAGCCATAGGACTTTCGCGTTGACTACTCCAAGAGGACTAAAAAAGGAACCCTCACAATTAGAAATTCTATACTCTTTTTTGCTCAAATTGAAGTTCGACATGTTGGTCCTGACCTTTAGCACTTAGTAGGTGGGGTCAGTATGGAGGAGATCAAGAGGAGATTCCCATAGGATGATCAACCCTTAGGACTAACTCTGGGTGGTCTGGTTTTGGTTAGGCTTGCCTGCACACACCTTCTCACATACCCCAAACCCTAAGACCCCTTGATTTGGTCTGCTGACTCCTTTTGGAATGCTCATGTGGATGGACCCAAACCCCTAGTCCTTAGCTAAGAGGGTTAGGACCAGCATATTGAACATCCAAAATGAGTCCTCATATGGCTCCTATTGGTTAGCATGGCTTCATGGCTTACTTGCCCATTCTAGCAAAAAATCACCAAATTACCAAAATGCCCCTCCAACCATAATTTTTGTCAAAAATCCCAGAATACTCAAATTTGCCCAAAAGGCATTTCAAATCACTCACCACTACCTAAATTGACAAAAAATCACTAAAATCACCAAATTCCCAAAATACCCCCAAAATTGCCAAAATTACCAAAATGCCCCTCATGAACCAAAATTTCTTAAAATCCAATATCATCCCAAATTTTTCTAATTTAAATTTTTGAACATCACATTGAGCCAATTTGACCAATTTGATCGAATTTGACTAAAATCCCAATTTGCCCTTAAAGGCCCAATTTCCTCAAATTAACCTCAATGATGGCCTACTTGACCCTAAGCTTGCCCAATTTCAATTTCAAATCAAAATTCAACATTCCTAATACCAATTGAAACCAAACACAAGATCAATTTTACTTAATTTCAAGCTCAATTTCACTCAAATAAAAAGCCCCAATTTGGCTTATTTGTCTAAATCCACCAAATAGACCTTCCAATTCAAATGAAAACATCTTTGCATCCTTCCTAATATCTTCATGACACTTTCCTACATTAAATTGAACATTTTTTGGCCCAAATTTTGATCCAGTTTGATCCAATTCAAGCCCACCACACTTAATTCCAAGAGCTCAAATCCAAAGCCCACATGGCATGAAATTTATTCCCATCATTCATTTGATTAAATCAAACTATACTCCTTGAAATTTATCATTTAATAACACCAAATCAAGCCTCATGAGAAAATTCACAAAAATACCCCATAAACCAAAATCCTTTCTCATGCAACCTGACCAAGCCAAGTACAAGCCATGGAGCCATCTCCAAGCCACAAGCAAGTCGTATTAGGCATGCTCATGTCACCATGCTATCTTAGACAAAAGGATGAGCATATTTAATGGTACCCTCACACATGATTAAACACTCCCATGACTCACCTAAGCACACCATTAGCCTAAATCCACTTGGATGGGGACTTCACCATGCTAACCCAATTGAACCATCTGATTTCCCTTAGCACCCAAACCTTCCTTGGTAGATGACCCCAACCCTTAACCATGTATTAACCCAAACTGAACCAAATTTACCCTTCCCCAATTCAATCCAAAACCTTTACGCATGGCCAATCTCAATTGACTTCACCAAAATGAAGCCCTGGCCTCCCTGAGTCGGATGGTGACCTGAGTCTGGCCAGCTAGCCACCTTGGCTGCGAGAAAACCCAATTTCAAGAGCTTCACCTAGGCTAAAACCCAAAATTGAACCCAGCAAATTTAGCTCAACCCAATTGGATTGTTTCCTTTTTCTTCCCTCCACCTAAGCAGCAAAAGACACCCACTAGTTGGTACAATTAAAGCCTCCAAGGCCCCCTATTTAAACTCACCCTCCATGGCCAAGGAGGGAGAGCTTAAAATTCTTTGTGGAGACTCTGCAAAATTGATCCCAGAGCTTCTTCAAGACCCACTAAGTTCAATCCAACCATCCTCAAGCCCTCAAACCCATTGTGTGAGCCCAACTTTCGAAGTCAAAATCAAGCCTGAAACAGAACATCCCTCTAGACTCCACCCAAGTAAAATTAATTGCACCCACACCATCCTCTGAGTCAGAGAAGAAGATCCTCAATAGAAGCCCCAACACAAGACTACTCTAAGGTGGGCTTTGATCAACACCAAAAATTGGCTCTGGTTGAGCTTAGGACTAAAAAATTCACCACGACCAGAGACTCCATCCTCAATCTCTTTGAGCCTCCACGAAGCTTCTTTAATCATCCAATCAAGGCTTCCTTTTTTGGACCAAGGTGTAAGACTTTCTCTTCATCCTGAGCTTAT
Organism: Phalaenopsis hybrid cultivar; assembly: GCA_002079205.1. NCBI lineage: Eukaryota > Viridiplantae > Streptophyta > Magnoliopsida > Asparagales > Orchidaceae > Phalaenopsis > Phalaenopsis hybrid cultivar. The sequence goes on from JXCR01147352.1 coordinate 162,784, forward strand.
TTTAATTCTCCATGAGCATATGATCGATTTCATGGTAGTTTAGCCATATGGATTGGTTCGTCTCACTTAAAAGATTCCATAGGATTAAACCCAAGGTGAATTGGTCAAGCGTAGCTCAAGATAATAGGACTTCAAGGTGCACAACTCTCTGGTTAAACTAGTTGGGGATGATGACCTGCAACCATTGGATCATGCATGTATCACATGGATGGTCAGAATCGTGTCGAACGAAGTCTCATTCATAAAGCATGGGCTGAATCGGATGATGGGGCCCAATCTCGCGGTGATAACATCTGTTTGATGCGTAAGAGGATGCGCTGGATACGTAGAAAAATAGGGTTTTATTTTATTTATTAAATGTCTAAAACTTCAAAAATCCATATCTTAGTGTAGAAAAATCACAAAAATAAAATAAAAATACCCTCTTTATATCTTAGTGTAGAAAAATCACAAAAATAAAATAAAAATACCCTCTTGCTCAGTGAATAGAGGAGAACAATGTGGATATAGTTCAATATCTTTTTCATGCATGTATGATTTTTAATAAATTAAATGGTGTTTTTATTATTCGGATTCTCCATTTTCATAGACATTTCACCATGGCATGGGACTATGGGGCTTCTGGTGTCTCTATTGTTAGATATCTCTCGTGATTTCTCCAAGGTCAGAGGGTATCTCTAACTAGAGATATCTAATTTTTAAGTTTGTAGTCCTTATTTTGATATAAAAATTATAATAATTAAAATACTCATCAAAAAAATATAAAAGTTGTTTCAGTAGGTGACAGCGACTTTATATATGCTTAAACATATAAGTGTTTAATACTACTGCTAAAAGATTTAATTCCTCAGTAACTGCACCAAAAATTTAATAACAGTTATAGATTTGATAAAGATGTATGTATAAAATATTCAGTAATTGTAAAGTTACACTTATCAATGCAATTATACGTATCACTCAAGTAATATATGGCTCTAATGGAGCCCAGATATCAATCCCACCGGGAGTAATATTAGAACTACAAACTAAGATTTTAGAAAAGAAATACCTTAATAGCAAAAAAGGAATTCAATTTACTTATCTGTCACTAATAGGTAATTGAAATAAATATGTAATTTTAATAACTATTAAATAACTAATTATACTAATGAAGGTTCTAATGTAATATTCAATATATAAGAAAGCATCCTTCTCCTTGTCAAGAAATTATAGTGAATGGATAAAGTGAATCAGTTCAATTTGTATTGTGCTAAATAGGAGCATGCCTATTCTCTACCCTTTGGTCCAGGCATAAAGAACATTGACTAATCCTATGCTTGTTTACTGAATCTGCGACNTAAGATATCGATCCCACAGGGAGTAATATTAGAGGCTACGAACTAGGATTATAGAAAATCAATACTCAATCACAACAATGTAGTTCAAATTGCTTATCCGTCACTATAGGCAATCGAAATAAATATGTAATTTTAATAACTCTTAAATAACTAATTCTACTAATAAAGTTCTAATGTGAAATTCAATATCTAAGAAAACACCATTCTCCTTGCCAAGAAAATATAGTGAATGGATGAAATGAAGCAGTTCAAATTGTGTTGTGCCAAATAGGAGTACCCTTTGGTACAGGCATAAAGAACATTGACTAATCCTATGCTTAGTTACTGATTCTGCGGCTAGGCTGGGAGGATATCGACTCTTACTTCGGAGCTCCCATGTTCCCATCATCTGAGGGCTACCATCTACACATCAGCACCCAAACGATAGGACCGAATTGAGGATTTTAGTCTGTCACTCTAAAATCTCTAATTCTACGTTTGATGATTTTATTTCCCTATTTATTTGCACACAGCTTCCAAGACTTTGACCTCCCTGAATCTTGGATGTAATATTCATTTTAGTTGTAAAACTCAACATATTTTAACAAATCAATNATCTATGCTTGGTTACTGATTCTGCGGCTAGACTGGGAGGATACCGGCTCTCACTTTGGACCTCCCACGTTCCCTTCACCTAAGGGCTAACATCTACACATCAGCACCCAAATAATAAGACCAAATTGAGCATTTTAGTCTGTGACTCTAAAATCTCCAATTCTTTGCCCAATAATAATAATTCCCTATTTATTTGCACCCAACTTTCAAGGGCTTTGACCTCCCTAAATCTTTGATGTAACCTTCACTTTAGTTGTAAAACTCAACATATTTTAATAAATTAATTGACCAGATTGAAAGTAAATTAAGATCAAAGTGAAAAGATCATCAGAATTTTTTAAACATTCTCATGGCTTCACCAATCCAAGTCACCATTTCACAAATCTCGAGACAAGGATAAAGACAAAGAAAACTACTCAGAACTCATGGGCAAAACACAACAAAACTCGGAATTCATATATAAAATCAAAGTCATACAAACTACAACAAGTAAANTGGCTATCACTTCAGAGCTCCCACGTTCCCCTTGCCTTAGGGCTAACATCTACACTTCAGCACCCAAATGATAGGACCGAATTGGGGATTTTAGTCTGTCCTCTAAAATCNTTATAGGATCGAATTGGGGATTTTATTCTGTCACTCTAAAATCTCCAATTCTACGCCCGATAATTTTATTTCCCTATTTATNTTTATTTGCACCCAAATTCCAATGGTTTTGACCTCCCTGAATCTTGGATGTAATCTTCACTTTAGTTGTAAAACTCAACATATTTTAANAACCTCCCTTAATCTTGGATGTAATCTTCTCTTTAGTTGTAAGACTTAACATATTTTAACAAATCAATTGGCCAGATTGAAAGTAAATTAAGATCTAAGTGANTCTAAAATCTCCAATTCTACGCCCGATAATTTTATTTCCATATTTATTTGCACCCAGCTTCAAGGGCTTTGACCTCCCTAAATCTTTGATGTAATCTTCACTTTAGTTGTAAAACTCAACGTATTTTGAAAAATCAATTGGCCATATTTGAAAGTAAATTAAGATCGAAATGAAAAGATCATCACAACTTCTTTAATATTTTCATATCTCAACCAATTCAAATCACCATTTCACAAATCTCAAGACAAGGAGAAAGACAGAGAAAACTACTCAGAACTCATGGGGAAGACACAAAAAAACTCAAAATTCATATATATAAGCAAAGCCATACAACTACAACAAGTAAATAACACTTATCTCTAATTTCTCCCCAAGCAAACTCCTCAAAGTTCCTTTGAATCTCTTCCTTTCTTTACAGCACACAGAATTCCTCTTCAAAGCGGCAAGGAGGAAGAAATCTCTCACTTTCCCTCCTTCTTGAAGAATTCCTCGCAATTAGAGTCTCTACACTTTCCCTACACTTAACTCCCCCTCTATTTTTAGCCAAAAGCTTCTTTTTAAAGTTGTGGATGAGTTTTCCAAAGAGTTGCCTAAGCATCCCTCCAAAATTCGTCCTCATCCAATGCATTTTTTGGACATAACCTTTGATCTAGCCGTCAGCGGCCTCGAGGGAGCCGTCGGTGGGCCTTCTACATTATTAAATCTGAAGTCTTGGGAATTTCTGGTCGTCGACGCCGTTGGGCTCGTCGTGGGCGCCCTAGTTCAAATCTTCACATTTTGGACATTTTCACTCCAAATTTGCTCTTTTTTGCATCTTTTTGCTCCAATGACCCTAATTCATCATTCCTGCAACAAAACGTAAGAAATTCCTTTCTTTGAAGTGCAATATTATCAAAAATAGTGTACAATAGGTATGAAAATCTCAACATATTTTTCTTTGCTCAAAATCCCCCAAACTTAACTATTACTTTTCCTCAAGTAATTTTAGTACTATATAAAAATTATGATCTATGGTAGTAAAGTTTTAATTCAGAAATACTATAAGTTTGATTTAAATAAATACCATAGTTAGATTTTTAGAAAAAATTCAAGTAATTAAATTAAGTTTATAGCTACAAGATTATTTAGTCATCAATTTTAAGAGTTCTAGTCTTCTATTCATTTCAAGAATGACTATATGTTGTAATATTAAGTCACTTAAAATATTCAAATGACAACTTCATGAGAACACTACTAGTAAAAGATCTAATCCATAAATAAAAGTTTAGGAATGTATTTAGGTTTTCCCTTTCGGTCGGTTCAGTGAAACCAATTTTTGATTAGGCATATCCTCAAGCTTCTCCTCACTGTCATATTTTTTTTCTTTCTTTTCTTTTCTCTTTTTCATTTGGATTGCTTTCAATCCTATATAATTTCTTTTTTTCAGGGATTGTTTTCAATCCTTTTTTTTTTCCTTTTTCAAGTGAGGATTACTATATCTATTTCAGGGAGTGTTTTCAAATCCTTTCTTTTTCCTTTTTTTCAAGTGAGGATTAGATATCTGGATAGCCTCAGGTATTGTTGTCAATCCCTTTCTTTTCCTTTTTTAAGTGAGGATTACTATATCTGGATAGCCTTTAATGATTTTGAACATCCCATTTCTTTTGTTTTCAATCCTATATATTTTTCTTTTCTTTTTAGGGATTGTTGTCAATCCTTTCTTTTTCCTTAATGAGGGATCACTATATCTGAATAGCTTTTAATGATTTTGAATATCACCTTTCTTTCCCTAAATTTGAAACTCAAATCATTCTCTACCTTATAAATATTTTATAGCTTTTACATCATTGATCCCCAATCTTTTCCTCTCAAATGAATTTTCAGATTCTTAACACTTCAAAATATGGTTTCCTTTACTTTAAATAGTTAACTATAGTTTTATTCTCTTATACTAAATATCTTAATCCACAAATTAATTTTCATTACAAAAATATTCCTTTAAATCTACCATAATATTTAAGTATCTACAAAATATAGTTGTCAAAATTAAATTCACTACATAAAATCATATTAATAATGTTTTGAAAATATTAAATAGAGAACATCTAATAGTTAACAATTTCTTCCCTTCCCCAAACTTAAATTTTTCAATATGAAATGATACAGGTGGAAAGAAAAATTCTAAATATAANGGGAAACACAACAAAACTCGGAATTCATATATAAAATCAAACTCATACAAACTAAAATAGTAAATAAACTTATCTCTAATTTCTCCCCATGCAAATTCCTCGAAGTTCCTCTGAATCTCTTCCTTTCTTTACAACACAAAATTCCTCTTCGAACCGGTAAGGAGGAAGAAATCTCTCACTTTCCCTGCACTCTTACAATCACTTGAAGAATTCCTTACAATTTAGACTCTCTAAACTTTTCCCACAATTCAATTTTGAGCTTCCTCCTCCTTTATTTTCAGGCCAAAGTCTTCTCTTTAAAGATGTGGATGAGTTTTCCCAAGAGTTGCCTAAGCATCCCTCCAAAATTCGTCCTCATCCAATGCATTGTTGGACATAACTGCTGAGCTTGTCGTCGGCGGCCTTGAGGGCACCATCAACGGGCCTTCTAAGTGAATTAAATCTGGAGTCTCGAGAAAAGTCTATCATCGGCACCTTTGTGCTCACTGTCGGTGCTGTTGTGCTCGTCGTCGGCGCCCTAGTTCAAATCTTCACATTTTGGTCCTTTTCGCTCCTTTCTGCATCTTTTTGCTCCAATGACCCTAATTCATCATTCCTGCAACAAAACATCAAAAATACCTTCTTAAAATATCATAAAAAACAATATAAAATAGGTATGAAAATCTCAACATATTTGCCTTTGGTCAAAATCCCCCAAACTTAACTATTACTTGTCCTCAAGTAATTTTATTACTATGTAAAAGTGATGATCTATTGTAGTAAGTTTCAATTTNTGTTCAACTTTGTTGAGAATTACACAGGCCTCTCGGGTCTTAACGTAACTACAATGAATTTTAACACTACAACAGGCCTTTATTGTATTGTAAATAAAGTGCAAGTAAAAACCATCACATAGATAATTAAATCCGCTTCTAACATGCATCAAAAAATCCTAAACATGAAATCTACTCATTACAAAAGAAAAGTAAAATGAAAACAACGTCGTAATCTTCTGATACCATTATTTTCAAATAAGAAGAGAGAGTAAGAGAAGCCCATCATAAAGCAGGAAGAAAACACAACGGAAACTTTATTTAACCAAAGCAAATCCACTAGATAAGTGTTTACAAAACCATAAGATAATGAAGAACACAACTTTTTTCCCTTGAAAGAAAGACGAATATCTCTCCCACGAAGTCTCCCGCCGATCCATGCAATGTTAGAACATCTCCTTACAATTTCTCTCAAAATCACCTCTTCAATCTCTCTAAAAGGGTAGAAATCTACATTTCTACTCCTATTCTAAAAATCGCTAAAATTTCTCCACACTTTTCCTAAAATTCCTCTCACAAAAATCTCCTCCTTTTCTAACCTAAATTCATTCTGTTAAAGTGTAAGGACAAAGTTTGAAGAGTTTCCACAAGAATCCTTTCAAAAAGCGTCCAAATACGTTGAATTTCAGCCCATAACCGTCCCGAGCGCCGTCGGCGGGCTCGAGGGCCCTGTCGGCGAGCTTTTCTGTCATTTTTTGGTCTTCTCCGGCAAATCTCGCCATTGGCACCATTTTGGGCGCCGTTGGCGAGCAGGCTGCGCAGCTCCACTATTTCACTCTGTTTGGCTCCGTTTTAGCTCTCTTTCGCCCCATTTGAGTTGCATTGTGTTCCTAACAGATAGCCCTACAAAATAACCATAAAAAAAATCTTTCTTTAAAGTATAATATCATTTAAAAATATGTAAGAAGTGTAAAAAGTATTAAGCATGAAAAGACTTATCGAAAGGTGACAGGGCAAAATTTCATTTTTTGCTCATTTTTGCTCCAAATTGCACCGTTTTTGTATCTTTTTGCTCCAATGACCATAATTAATAATACCTGCAATAAAACACCAAAAATACCCTTTTTTAAAGTACAATATCATCAAAATCCATGTAAAATAGGTATGAAAATCTCTACATATTTTTCTTTATTCAAAATCCCCCAAACTTAACTATTACTTATCCTCAAGTAATTTTAGTACTACGTAAGAGTTATGATCTATTGTAGTAAAGTTTTAATTAAGAAATACTATAAGTTTGATTTAATCCAATACCATCGTGATATTTTTAGAAAAAGTTAAAGTAATTAAATTAACTTTGTAGGTATAAGATTATCTAATCATCAAGTTTAAGAGTTCTTGTTTTCTATTCTTTTCAAGAATTATTATATGTTGTAATATCAAGTCACTTAGAATATTCAAATGATAGGAACTTCATGAGAACACTAGTAGTAAAATATGTTAATCCATAAATATAAGTTTAGGAATGTATTTAGGTTTTCCCTTTAGGTAGGTCCAGTGAAGCCAATTNTAAGTTCCTCTAAATCTTTTCCTTTCTTTACAACACACAAAATTCCTCTTCGAAGCAGCAAGGAAGAAGAAATCACTCACTTCCCCTCCACTCTTACAATATCTCAAAGAATTCCTCACAATTTTTGCACACAATTGGAACCTTTCTAACTTCCAAGAACTCTCCACGACTTTCAGGCTCTCTCAATTTTTGGCCAAAATAGTCTTTTAAAGTTGTGGATGAGCTTTCCCAAGAGTTGCCTAAGCATCACTTCCAAATTTGGCCTTATCTAAAGCCTGATTGGGCATAACCATTGAGCTCACCGTCGGCGTCCTCGAGGGTGCTGTCGACGAACCTTCTTAATGAATTAATTCTAGATTCTCGGGAAAATCTCGTCGTCAGCGCGGTCAATGGCATCATCGGTGCCCTAGTTTAATTCTTGCATTTTGGTCCTTTTCGCTCCAAATTTGCTCCTTTTTGCATCTTTTTTCTTCAATGACCCTAATTCATCATTCATGCAACTAAAACATCAAAAATACCTTTCTTTAAAGTGCAATATCATCAAAAATAGTATAAAATAGCTAAGAAAATATCAACATATTTTCCTTTGGTAAGTTTCCAGCCAAGCTAAGCATTTACAATGCCCTAATCCCGTCAAAGGAGATGAGGGAGTCTCTGGTTACAACATTGCTTGATCCAGAGATTTTCTTAGCCTAGTTGGCTAGCACATCCTTGGATGAAGTTTGTTCATTGAAGGAACAACTTGGGATAACCTTCACAGATGAAGGCTTGTTACTCGGCACCACCGACCACAACGAACCACTCTACATCTTTGTTAACATCAACAAATTTGTGTTGTCCAGAGTTTTGGTAGATCTGGGAGCATTACTTAACTTAATGAGTCTACGAACATTAACATATTTGGATATTGATGCTCAGGAGCTTACAACCAATAAAATGATGTTGAGATTATTTACTCAGAACGGAGAAAGAGCCATTAGATCGATCACACTGTTAATGAAAGTTGGAGAGTTAGTAACAACTGTAAAATTTCATATCATCAATGTGAGACAGCATGAGTCTTTCACCATGGAAATCTACTAGCTCATAGACCCCCTCTGCATAGACCTTTTCTACAACAAATGGTCCCTCCCAAGTTGGCTCAAATTTTCCACCTATCTTGCAGCGTGCAAGAATGGGTCTTTTGAGCACGAGGACAAGGTCACCAACATTGAATGTCCTTGGGCGGACCAATTTGTCAAGAGCTACCATTTTTTCCTGGTAATGTTCCAAATGTTGTTGTGCTTCTAGTTGTTTTCCCTCAAGACTCTCTAGTTCTTCAAGTTTGAGTTTTTCACTTTCTTCTTTTGTAAGCTGGTTAGAAATAGTGACTTTGAGAGATGGCATCTGAACTTCTAACAGTAGTACAACCTCTGACTCATACATGAGCATGTATGGTGTGCTTTGAGTGGGAGTCCTGAACGTCGTCTGGTTGGCTCACAAAGCTTCAAATAATTTGTTGTGCCAATCTCTTTTATTTTTTCCAGTGTTTTCTTTAAAATCTGTACCAATGTCTTATTGAAGGCTTCAACTAGGGCATTTGCTCTGGGATAGTAAATTTTAGAGTATCTCCAATCTATTCCGTCCCATTTGTCAAATTTTTTTTATTTTGGTGCTTTTAAAGGCTATCCCATTGTTAGAAATTATTCTTCACAGTACTCTGAAATGCTAGATGACTTGGCTTTTAAAGAATTTAAGGACGTTTTGTGTCATGAGCTCTCGTAACGGCACTACTTCTGCCCATTTTAAAAAGTAATCCGTAGCAGCAAGTATAAATCTATGTCCTTTGGACCATAGGGGGTTTATCAATCCTATTATATATGTGCCCCAACAACTGAATGGCCATGAGGCAATGGTTGGGTGTAGCATATTTAGAGGTTGATGTAAGACCACCCCATGCACCTGACACTAGTGACATCATCTGGTTGAATCCCTGCAGTTGAACATCAATGCTGGCCAATAATATCTGAGTATTTTGATCTTTATTTTCTTCTTCGGCCCTGACTAGTGAGCACCACGCAATCTGGCATGTACTTCTTTAACAATAATTTGTGCCTCAGCTTTTCTTAAACATCGTAGCCACGTCTGGTCGAACGATCTTCTGTAGAGGACGTCACCTACTAGTGCAGAAGACATAGCCCTTTTTGTAATGAGATATGCCTTAGACTTGTCCTCTGGCAGCTTTCCAGCATACAAATATTCTATGAATGACTTGCGCCAATCTTGATTGATATCTGCAACCACAGTCATTGTTTCTTCTTCTTTCTCGCACTTGTGTAGGGTTTCAAGGTCAATCTGAGATAAAACTTATCTGCTTTGTACTGTGACATCAATGGAATCCTCCGGGGGACATGCCAATTCTTTTGCGAGTTTTTCTAGAGCATCAGCATGGGCATTATCTCCGCTAGGAATCCGGTAGAAACTTACATTGGAAATCTATTCTAGCAACTTCATTGTGTACTAATTATATTATGCTAGTATTGGTTTCAAAATATTGTATTGTCCAGCGACTTGCTGGATGACAAGTTGTGTGTCGTCATAAATGGCAATGTCTGTTATGTCCATCCATATTGCCAACTCCAACCCAATAATTAAGGCTTCATATTTTGCTTCGTTGTTGGTATATGGATCTGTCAGGTGGTATGAAAACCTCAACATACACCTATCTGGCGTGATAAAGATCAAACCAATACCTGATTTTCCTAGTATAACTATGTCTGATCCATTGTCCTTTATGGTTGACGAAGCTCCGTCGAAGTACATCTCCAAGCGTTGCGCATTGGAGAATTCCAATTCTAATACTTGTTCGTCTAGTAGCTCATCATTAAGAGGGGACCCAGCTGAAAGTGGATGTGCTGCAAGAAATTTTGCTAAAACCTGTCCCTTGATAGCACGGAGGGGAATAAATGTCATATAAAATTGTAATAAAATCATTGACCATCTATTTAGATCTTCAGAGAGAGTTGATCGGGTCATCAAATATTGCAACATATTAACTTTTGAAATTAGGGTAATCTTATGAGAAAGCATGTAATGTCTAAGTTTTTGGATGGCAAAAATCAAAGCTAGACAATGCTTCTCAATAAGTGAATATCTTATCTCCATCGATATTAGGCGGCGACTGAAGTAGTAGACTATGTTTTCTTTACCCTCGTCATTGACTTGGGCTAAGAGGGCTCCAAGTTAGTCGTCTAAGTCCATAATATAAAGTATCAATGGTTTCCCCAGGATAGGGGCTGCCAAGACAGGCGGTGTCATTCAATATTCTTTAACGTCCTCAAAGGTCCACGGATATTTCTCTTCCCAAACGAATTTGGCGTCCTTTTTAATTAATGTTGAGAAGGGCTGACACCTACTTGAGAGATTATAAATAAAGCATCTCAGATATGCCAATTTTCCTTAAAATGAACGTATTTGTTTCAAGGTCTTGGGAGGAGGCATTTCCAAGATAGCTTTCATCTTATTCAGGTTGACCTTGATTCCTTGATGACAGACAAAAAATCCTAGAAATTTCTCATAGGTAACGCCAAAACCGCATTTTCATAGATTCATTTTAATGTCATAACATTGTAAACATTCAAATATGATCCTCAAATCGTACAAATGGTCTATTTTCTGTTTTCTCTTGATGACCAAATCATCCACGTAGCATTCTACTTAATTTTGAATGAGATCATCAAAAAACTTTGTCATTGCATGTTGATATGTTGCTCCAGCATTCTTTAATCTAAATGACAACACTGTGTAGTAGAAAATCCCGATAGGTGTTCTGAAGGCTGTAAGTGTTGAATCCTCAGGAGCCATCTTCATTTGTTTGTATCTCAACGATCAGTCCATGAAAGAGAAAATCTCATGTATTAAAGTGATGTCCACCATCATTTCTTGTTTCAGTAATAGGAATTCATCTCTTAGACACGCTTTATTCAAATCCCTGAAGTTGGCACAAACACGGTTTTGTCTATTTTTCTTCTTAACTGGGACAATGTTGGCTAACCATGTGGGGTATTGCTCTTCTTTTACAAAGTTAGCATCTATTAATTTCTTCACCTAGGCGATCACTTGTTGCTCTATTTCGAGGCGTGTTCTTTTGGGATCTTGTTTCACAGGGGTCATGTCTTTATCTACCCCTAGTTTATGAACTATAGCCTCTGCTGACAGTCCTGACATTTCATCATAGCTCCATTAAAAGCAATCTTTAAACTTTGTCAATAGTTTGACCAATTATGAAGATTCTTCATCGTTGAGTAGAGAACTTATAAATGTAGGCCAGGGTTGTTCTTCAGACTCGAGGTTAATTTCCTTCAATTTATAGGCATTCGATTTAATTTCCTCCTCAAATTCTGGCGGAGCATCTTTTATTAGCTTATCAGTAGAGTCATCTTCCATATCGAGGCAATCCCCTTTCAATTCATCAGTAACAACCGTACAAAATTTTGAATCATCGACTGGTCCGTCTGTACCAAATTCGAGACCCTCTTTCGAGTTTGGAGTTTGACTTTTACCATTCCAATATTAATGAGTGAAAAATACCATGGTATGCTGATACTGTTAACTATATTGTAAGTGATATTTTGCTACCTATGTTGACATTGTAACAACGAAGAAAATTCATTCATGATGCAAAAGCATATTTTTGGGATGAGCCTTATTTATATAAATAATGTAAGGATCTTATTATGAGGAGATGTGTACTTTATGAAGAAATGTCATGATTCTGAATTTGGAGGACATTTTGGGATTGATAAAACTGCTTATAAAATTTTACAAGCTNATCATCAAGTTTAAGAGTTCTAGTCTTCTATTCATTTCAAGAATGACTATATGTTGTTATTTAGTCATCAAGTTTAAGAGTTCTAGTTTTCTATTCATTTCAAGAATGACTATATGTTGTAATATCAAGTCACTTAGAATATTCAAATACTCTTCTATTCATTTCAAGAATGACTATATGTTGCAATATTAAGTCACTTAGAATATTCAAATGATAAGAATTCGTGATAACTATACTAGTAAAATATCAATTCAATATCACTTAGAATATCCAAAAGATAGGAACATCATGAGAACTCTACTAGTAAAAGACCTATTCCCACTTAGAATATTCAAATGATAGGAACTTCATGAGAACTCTACTAGTAAAAAATCTATTCCATATACTTAGAATATTCAAATGATAGGAACTTCATGGGAACACTACTAGTAAAAATAATCCATAAATATAAGTTAAGGAATGTATTCAGGTTTTCCCTTTAGGTAGGTCCAGTGAAACCAATTTTTGATTAGGCATCTCCTCAAGCTTCTCCTCACTTTTATATTTTTTTCTCTTTCTTTTTTTCTTTTTCATTTGGATTGCTTTCAATCCTATATAGTTTTCTTTTCGTTGAGGGATTGTTGTTAATCCTTTCTTTTTCCTTTATCAAGTGAGGATTACTATATCTGGATAGCCTTTAATGATTTTGAACATCACCTTTCTTTCCCATTGAAACTCAAAGCATTCCTTTACCTTATAAATATTTCATAGCTTTCACATCATTGAATCCCAAGATTACTATATCTGGATAGCCTTTAATGATTTTGAACATCACCTTTCTTTCCCTAAATTTGAAATATATCTGGATAGCCTTAATAATTTTGAACTTCACTTTTCTTTCCCTAAATTTGAAACTCAACACTCCTTTACCTTATAGATATTTCATAGTTTTTACATCATTGAGCCCCAATCTTTTCTTCTAATTGCTTACCTCATAAATATTTCATAATTTTCACATCATTGAATCCCAATCTTTTCTTCTCAAATGTCTTACCTTATAAATATTTCATAGTTTTTACATCATTGAGCCCCAATCTTTTTTTCTCAAATGTGTCTCAAATGAACTTATAAATATTTCATAGTTCTTACATCATTGAGCCCCAATCTTTTCTTTTCAAATGAATTTCCAGAGATATTTCATAGCTTTTACATCATTGAGCCCCAATCTTTTCTTCTCAAATGATTTTTCAGATTCTTACATTTCATAGTTTTTACATCATTGAGCCCCAATCTTTTCTTCTCAAATGAATTCCCAGATTCTTAAACATAGCCTTTACATCATTGAGCCGCAATCTTTTCTTCTCAAATGAATTTCCAGATTCTTAATACTTCAATGAACTTCACCTTTCTTTCCCTAAATTTGAAACTCAAAGCATTCCTTTACCTTATAAATATTTCAAGTTTTTACATCATTGAGCCCCAATCTTTTCTTCTCAAATGAATTTCCAGACTCTTAATACTTCCACTTTTCTTTCCCTAAATTTGAAACTCAAAGCATTTCTTTACCTTATAAATATTTCATAGTGTTAAGCCTCAATCTTTTCTTCTCAAATGAATTTCCAGATTCTTAATACTTCAAAATATAGTTTTGAGCCCCAATCTTTTCTTCTCAAATGAATTTCCAAGTTCTTAATACTTCAATATAATTTCCTTTACTTTAAATAGTTAACTATAATCTTATTTTCTTATACTAAATATCTTAAGTTACCACTTCAAAATATAGTGTCCTTTACTTTAAATAGTTAACTATAGTCTTATTCTCTTATACTAAATATCTTAATCTACAATATTATTTTTTATTGCAAAAATATTTCTTTAAATCTACCATAATATTTAAATAGTTACAAAAAATATAGTTAGCTGTAAATTTCGTTATAAAAATATTTCTTTAAATCTACCATAATAATTAAATAGATACAAAAATATAGTTACCTGAATGATAGTTAACTATAATCTTATTCTCTTATACTAAATATCTTAAGTTACAAAATTAATTTTCATACAAATTGACTATAATCTTATTCTTTTATATTAAATATCTTAAGTTACAAAATTAATTTTCATTACAAAATCATTCCTTTAAATCTACCATAATATTTAAATATCTACAAAATATAGTTATCTGAATTAAATTATATTCCCTTAAATCTTCCATAATATTTAAATAGCTACAAAATATAGTTACGTGAATTAAATTCACTACATAAAATCATATAAATAATTTTTGAAAATAACCATAATATTTAAATAGCTACAAAATATAATTACTTGAATTAAATTCACTACATAAAATCATATTAATAATTTTTGAAAATATCATTTAAATAGTTGCAAAATAAGTTACCTAAATCAAATTCACTACATAAAATCATATTAATAATTTTTGAAAATATAGAAATAGAGGACATCTAATAGTTAATCTTTTTCTTCCCTCATCCAAACTTAAATTTTTTAATATAAAATGATACACGTGGAAATAAAAGCTCTAAATATAAATCATATCTCAGTATTTTAGGCATTTTCATCATTTTGAAATTTTTTGCAGTCCTTCTCAAAATTTCTACTTCACCTAGTNACTGTAAATATAAATCATATCTCAGTATTTTAGGCATTTTCATCATTCTGAAATTTTTTGCAGTCCTTCTCAAAATTTCTACTTCACTTAGTCTGTAACATTAGAAGCTTTCTACACATATAAATCACTAGAGAAATTGTTGGGTAATGAAATCTTGAAATAAGTACAAAACTAAAATATTAAACAAACACAATATTTTANCTATAGAAATTGTTGGGTAATGAAATCTTGAAATAAGTATAGAACTAAAATATTAAACAAACACAATATTTTACTAACACATCCACAATACTAAACAAAAGACAATTACAATTAAAATGCAAAAATAAAAATCACATTACATTACAATTCACAAAATACTAAGGAACATTCATTATACTACACATGCAAATTTAACAACCACATTAACTTTATAACAAAAATTAAAAATCATCCAATTACAATATAATAATAAAAATTAAAGTACAAATACACACAAACATTCATTTCTATTACAAAAGATTACAAAAATAAAAGTACAAGTACATCAATTACATTTAGATATCAAAATACCTAAACTATGTCTTCGTCTCCTTCATCAATAGGTGGATTGGGGTTATACTGAGTATATCGGGGGCACTCAGGAAAAGTAACATTAAGCTCACCTCTGTAGTGTCAGGCCTGAGCTTTGTAGTAAGCTATCGCAAAATTTGAATGCCTCTGAAGGTACTCACTATCATAATCATGTCGACGTTCTAAAGCTCCAGTCCTTTAATTTATTAATTCTATACTTTTTCACTGCAAGGTCAACTCATTCATCAAGTCAGTTGGGTAGGGGAACTAGAAGGTGAAAGGTTATAACTTGTAGAGGGGAAATCTCTACTAGTAGAAGATTCTTGACACTTACTTCCAGTTCTCCATTTTTCATGGGATTCATAAGTTTTCAAATTAGATTTACTAATGGGTTTTATAGGGTAAACCCATTCCTCATCACCTCCAGCTTCCACTCCAGAAAGTTGGCAAAGTGCATAAATAAGGTCAGGATGTCCTAGACCTCCACTTTTTTCACTCCTTGTCGTAGTCAATATATTCTTAAAAATAATTCTCCCCACATTTAAAATTTTGTTATTCTGAATACAGAAATTCAGAATAGCTCTATCTCTTGCTACATCACTATGGTGATAGGTCGGTAATAGAGTAGAGGAAATAAAATAGTGTCACGCTTTAGAGGTGGCATTTAACATGGAAGCAGAAAAATTATCGTTCTCATTGTTTAATCTTCCATGTTCTTTTCCCATTAGTGAGAAAGTTAATCACATCATTTAGGGGGCCTTCCATAGTACTGAAGGATTCATAGTGGCAGTTATAGGAGTCTGAGACTTCATAAAAGGTGTTAATGCGGGTGGCATTAAATTCAACAAGAAATCCCCGCACTTGAACGATTCCGTCTTCATAATAGAACACGTTGGCATAGAATTCTTTCACAATATTTGCAGCAGCCTTATTGGTGGTCTAACAGAAGTTTTCCCACCTCCGCTTGGTAATAGCTCATTCAATTTCTCCTCCCAGACTCTCAAAAACTCGATCTTGTATGCTTTTCTTTCCTTCAAATACTTAAGTAAATCTTGATTGAGCCTTGACATTGACGAAGCGAGACTCGTCAAATTCAAGTCATCTCTTTTATCATGGAGTCGTTTCAATCTAATCATAATTATAGAAAAATTCCAAAATATACTTCAAATGTGCAAATAATGGCTTCCAAGAGTAATTCTGAGAGTTCAACACTAACTTCCATGAATTTCTTACCAATATCTTCTTTACATTCTCAATTTTTTTTTATCTCCTCAATGTGGAAGAAATCCATGGTAAAAATTAAATATTTTTAGTTTGGAGTGAAGCTCTTACGTAAAGATGATCAAATCTTGTGTCTAAATGCCTTGAAATCGCCTCCCAATCCTAGATCTCTCAAGACCTAGGTCAAAAATTACATTTTTTAGAGGAAGGGGATGATGAATAGTGGCGGTTGACTGGTCAATATCATGGTTAAAGGTGTTTTTTTGGGATCTCATTGTCGGTTGGGTAGTCGGCGCCGTTGACTCACTCTATTGAAATTATATCAGGAAAAGTCCGTCGTAAGTGGCGTCGAGGGTGTCGTCGGCGGGCTCTATTGATTTGGTTCAATTCCCAGATTTTTGCGATTTAGATCAATTTCAAGCCTCAATGACATCCGTTCAATTATTATAGACATAATTTTAAGTGATTAAATGATGTACTTATCCTAAAAAAACTTCCACAACACAAAACATCACAATTATATATAAATTCCAAGAGTTACAGTTTACGTTACATAACACACCTAAGTTTGTATTTTCTCAACCTTAATACATTAATTTAGCGTTGCAATCTAAGCCACGATACTCAAAATGCTGAAAACAAAACATCCTATGCTCAGTCTCAACTATATAGAGATCTAAAAGTATAATTCTAAAGCAAAGCAAATGCAAAGTTCAAATCAAATTACATACATAGATAGACATATAGCAATATAAATCTACTATTCTTCAGAATCGGTACTAGATTCTCCTCTGGGATCACCCATTGATTGCACATGAACAAAGAGGTTAGACAAGGGTTGGTACAGAAATTCTTAAGTAGAATCCTCTTCTATCAATTTCATCCTCCTCATCAACCGTATTAAACTATCTTCTATATGTCTAGAGTGAGAAAAATGTTCTTTCATCCTCCAGTCTAGATGATTAAAGAAATCAGAGATATTATTAATTACATTCATGACATTTTGTACCTCCTTCTCCAATTTCTTGATTCTGCGCAGGATCACCAGAGTCTTGCCCGGAACTAAAAGTTGAATCGACAATGAATTCTGAGTTGATTGATCTATCATAATAGTCATGTCATTTTCATCTTCAAAAGCTGGGAATCTCTCAGTTGGGTCCAAAGGCTTCCAAGGTAGAAGTACCTTTTCCCAAATTTAATAGAATACTTGGAACTGACTGCAAAGTAAGAAAATTGTGGAAGGGTGTCCAAGCCCATAAGTTGATCCATGAATGATCAGACCCAAAACAGACTTCACAATTATAGATCCAATATCGATCAGCAGTCCCATTTGGATGTAGTAATTTAGAATAACACTTTATTTAGAAACTTTACCGATCCTCATTGTCGGTAACAGTTTTACAGAAATGAAGAAGTGCCAGTGTTTCGAAACGGGATTTATAAGTGTTACAGAAAAACTAACATACCCGTTTTCACTCATTTCCCAGTCTTCAGTTTTGTCCATTAAATATTGGTAAATTTCATTCATATGGTTTCTTGTCGGGACGAAGTTGGAATAATGGTAGACAGGAACATTCTCGATCATATATAATTCATTGATCCATGTAGGAGTAAAAGTTATCCATCTACCTCGCACATAGACGACTCCCTAGTTGATTCCATGCAAATTAGCATAAAATTCCTTCACCACAAGAACAACTACGGAGGTTGTAGTGTAGCACATAACTTCCCATCTTTCCCACATTATCATCTCTTCAATTGAAATAGAGGTATTATTCAATCCGTGATTTACAAATCCTCGTTCTTTAATTAATATTTTCTTCATCAGTACCTTGTTGAAGATTCACTGCGCTTCCACATTAATGAACTTTCTCCAGTTGAACACTCACATTCTGGGATTATCAGGGTAATTGGACGACATAGAAATAAATTTGATGGAGTTTCACTTCATTTTTGGGGGAAATATTGACTTAGGAATCAAATTTGGGAGTTTAAAAGGGCAACTCCCCCTAAAAATCACCAAAAACTGTCATTCAAACTCCAAAAACCGCCATCCCGCCGGTCTCGCCGTCGGTGAACCTTCAATATTTAATTTTCTGGACTCTTGGGAAAGACCCACCGTCAGCATTGATTGCGCCGTCAGCGCCCAAGGAAAAATTGCAATATTTTGCTCTGGTCCGAATGCATACCAATGTTTCTCTATGGATCCAATTTTTATGATGATTCAAGGGTAAATAATAGTAGAACTAAATACCACCAAAAATTAATGATAATTTCAAATAAAAACTACTATATCGCAATAAAAATAAAGATAATTATGGGTTGCCTCCCATAAAGTGCTTGGTTTAACGTCGTCAGCCCCGACCTATTCAGGTTTATTCAGGTTGGCTGATCATTAAAATCTCTTTAAAATTTGGTCTTGTACCCTCAAAATATGGTTTTAATCTATGTCCATTTACTTTAAATCTATTTCCATTCTTCTGATCTTCAATTTGAACAGCTCTGTAAGTATAAACTTTAGTCACAGTAAAGGGTCCTAACCAACGAGACTTCAATTTTCTAGTGAATAACATCAGCTTAGTATTGTCAAGAAAAACTTGTTGTCCTAGTTCAAAGTTCTTCTGGTTAATCTTTTGATCATGCCATAACTTTAGTTTCTCCTTATAAATTTTNGTGGTTCAAAGTTCTTATGGTTAATCTTTCGATCATGCCTGAACTTTTGTTTCTCCTTATAAATTTTATCGTTATCATAAGATTCATTTCTTAATTCTTCCAATTCATTTGTTTCTCCTTATAAATTATGTCATTATCATAAGATTCATTTCTTAATTCTTCCAATTCATTTATTTGTAACAATCTCTTCTCACCAGCATCTTTCAAATTATAATTGAATTCTTTAATCGCCCAACACCTAATAATCTCTTCTTACTAGCATCTTTAAAATTATAATTGAATTCTTTAATCGCCCAATATGCTTTATGCTCCAATTCTAAGTAAGTGACAAGTCTTTCTAAAAATCAGCCTGTAAGGATTCATTCCAATAGGAGTTTTATAAGCAGTCCTATAAGCCCATAATGCGGTATCCAGTCTAGTGGACNAGCATCTCTCAAATTATAAGTTAATTCCTTAATCGCTCAATATGTTTTATGTTCCAATTCTACTGGTAAGTGACAATTCTTTCCTAAAATCAGTCTGTAAGGAGTCATTCCAAAAGGATTTTTATAAGCAGTCCTGTAAGCTCATAATGTGGTATCCAGTCTAGTGGATCAATCTATTCTACTAGGGTTTACAGTCTTCTCAAGTATTTGTTTAATCTCTCTNTAATCTACTCTACTAGGGCTTACAGTCTTTTCAAGTATTTGTTTAATCTCTCTATTAGAAACTTTAGCTAACCCACTGGTATGAAGGTGATAGGCAGTAGAGATTCTTTGAATAATATTAACCTTTTTCGCCAATCTCTGAATGTATTTATTCCAAAAATGGGATCCTCCGTCAGTGATAATCATTCTCGGCATTCCGTATCTAGTGAAAATATTTTTCATTAAAAATCTT
This sequence comes from Phalaenopsis hybrid cultivar, assembly GCA_002079205.1. Taxonomy (NCBI): domain Eukaryota; kingdom Viridiplantae; phylum Streptophyta; class Magnoliopsida; order Asparagales; family Orchidaceae; genus Phalaenopsis; species Phalaenopsis hybrid cultivar. The sequence goes on from JXCR01147352.1 coordinate 182,837, forward strand.
GAAACACTTTTAGCATCACAACGAGGTAAAGCTTGTGCTTCAATCCACTTTGAAATGTAGCCTAGAGCAATTAATATGTATAAGTTCTCAAATGAAGGAATAAATGGTCCCATGAAATCTAATCCCCAAACATCAAAGATCTTAACATAACATGAAATTCAGAGGCATTTCATTTCTTCTAGATATATTGCCTACTCGTTGACATCAATCCACAAATGAAGGAATAAATGGTCCCATAAAATCTAATCCCCAAACGTCAAAGATCTCAACTTCTTATTCAAAGGCATTTCATTTCTTCTAGATATATTATCTACTCGTTGACATCGATCACAAGTTCTTATGTATCTATAAACATCTCTAAAGATAGTAAGCTAAAAAAATCCAGCTTGTAAAATTTTATAAGCAGTTTTATCAATCCCAAAACGTCCTCCAAATTCAGAATCATGACATTTCTGAATGATTAGCTCAGTTTCTTCATAAGGGACTAACCAAAGGAAAATATGTTGAGATTTTCATACCTATTTTATACTGTTTTTTATGATATTACATTTTAAAGAAAGGTATTTTTGATTTTTTGTTGCAGGAATGATGAATTAGAGTCATTGGAGCAAAAAGATGCAAAAAAGAGTGAATTTGGAGCAAAAAGGACCAAAACATGAAGATTTGAATAAGGGCGTCAAAGGCGAGCCCAACGGCACCGACGGCGAGATTTTCCCGAGACTCAAAATTTAATTCATTTAGAAGGTCCGCCGACGGCGCCCTTGAGGCCACTGACAGCGAGCTCGGCGGTTATGTCCAACTAGGCTTTAGATGAGGACAAATTTTGAAGGGGTGCTTATGCAACTCTTGGGAAAGCTCATCCACAACTTTAAAAGAAGATTTTGGCCAAAAATTAGAGAGGTTCTGGAGATTAGAGAGGTTCCATTAGTGTATAGAGAATTTACTAGAGTGTCAAAATTATGAGGAATTCTTTGAGATATTGTAAGAGTGGAGGGAAAGTGAGAGATTTCTTCCTCGTTGCCGCTTCGAAGAGGAATTCTATGTGCTGTAAAGAAAAGGAAGAGATTCAGAGGAACTTCGAGGAGTTTGCTTGGGGAGAAATTAGAGATAAGTTTATTTGTTATTATAGTTTGTATGACTTTAATTTTATATATGAATTTTGAGTTTTGTTGGGTTTTTCCCATGAGATCTGAGTAGTTTTCTCTGTCTTTCTCCTTATCTTGAGATTTGTGAAATGGTGATTTAAATTGGTTGAGCCACAAAAATGTTAAAGAAATTGTGTGATCATTTCACTTCGATCTTAATTTACTTTAAATCTAGCCAATTGATTTGTTAAAATATGTTGAGTTTTACAACTAANTTCAGAGGCATTTCATTTCTTCTAGATATATTGCATACTCGTTGACATCAATCACAAGTTTTTGTGTATCTATAAACATCTCTAAAGATAGTAGGCCAAAAAAATCCAGCTTGTAAAATTTTATAAGTGGTTTTATCAATCCCAAAATGTCCTCCAAATTAAGAATCATGACATTTCAAAATGATAAGATCAGTTTCTTCAGAAGGTACCCATCTCCTCATAATAAAATCCTTACATTGTTTATATAAATAAGGCTCATCCCAAAAAAATGTGTTTGCATCATGAAAGAATTTTCTTTGTTGTTCCAGTGACGGCATAGGTGGCAAAATATCACTTACAATATAGTTAACAATATCAGCATATAATGGTATTTTCCACTCATTCAAATTATAAAGTTGTTCATTAGGGAAACTATCTCTAATTGCATTGTCGGTGTCAGATAATTCATGATTTTCTAATCTTGACAACTAATCAGTAATTTGACTATCAGTTCCCTTTCTATCGATAACTACAAGATCAAATTCTTTCATCAAAAGCAGCCATCTAATTAACCTTGGTTTGACATCTTCTTTTGCATCAGATATTTAATAACAGAGTGATCAATGTGCACAACATATTTAGCTTCAATTAAAAAAGATCTAAATTTGTCTAAAGCATACACAATGGCCAGTAACTCTTTTTCAGTAACAGTATAGTAATTTCTAAATTTATTTAAAGCATATACAATTGCCAGTAACTCTTTTTCAGTAACAGTATAGTTAATTTGAGCATCACAAGCATTTTAATAGCGTAGTATATAACTTTAAAAACCTTTTCATACCGTTGTCCAAGAACAACTCCAATATCATAAATACTAGCATCACACATTAGTTCAAATGGTTTCTCCCAGTTAGGTGAAACTATAATAGGGGCTCTGATTAATTTTTTCTTTAATAACTCAAAGGCATTTAAACAGCTTTCAGAAAATTCAAATTTCTTGTCCTTTTCTAAGAGTTGGCATAGAGGCTTAGTAATTTTTGAAAAATCTTTAATAAAACCTCAGTAAACTTAAATTTTTGCAGGGTCTGCTTCCATACCATCTTCTAAAATTTTATGCCCTAACACAATTCCTCCTCCAACCATAAATTGACATTTCTCCTAATTTAGAACCAAATTAGTTCTTTCGCATAACTCCAAAACTTTTTCAAGATAATTTAAGCATGCATCAAATGATGTTCCAAATACAAAAAAATCATCCATAAATACTTCCAATCCATAATCAATTAAAATACTGAATATAGACATCATACATCTCTGGAATGTTGTAGGTGCATTACATAATCCAAAAGACATTCTTCAAAAAGCAAAAGTTCCAAAAGGACTAGTAAATGCATTACATAATCCAAAAGGCATTCTTTGAAAAGCAAAAGTTCCAAAAGGACTAGTAAATGCTTTATTCTCAGGAGCAATAAGAATTTGATGGTAATCGGTATATCCATCTAAAAAAACAAAAATATTTGTGCCCAGCAAGTCTATTTACTATTTGGTCTAGAAGGGGTAAAGAGAAGTGATCTTTCTAGGTGGCAGTGTTTAATTTTCTAAAATCAATGCAAATTTACCACCCAGTAACTTGTCTGATAGATACTAATTCATTATTTTCATTTTCTTCAACAGTCACTCCTCCTTTCTTAGGAACACAAAGGATTGGACTTACTCACGCACTATCTGAAATAGGATATATAATTTCAGTGTCTGACCATTTCAAATTTTCCTTCTTAACTACTTCTTTCATCATTGGATTTAATCTCCTTTGAGGATCAACTCTTTGTTTATATTGTTCATCTAATATAATTCTGTGCATACAGATCAAAGGACTGATTCTCTTAATATCAGCTAAGGTTCAACCAAAAGCTTTATTATATCATTTTAATGTTTCTAACAGCCTTTTCTCTTGCAAATCATTTAATTCTGAAGATATAATAATAGGTGATGTAGATGAGTCCCCCAGAAACACATACTTCAAATGGCTAGGCAATATTTTCAACTTAAGTTCAGGTGATTTTATAATTGATGGAAAGAGATTCTTATCAGCATTTTCTGTAATATACAACATCTCAAATCTTTCTTGAACATAATCTAATTTTTCATTTTCTAATTCATCAAAAAAACTTCATCACTATCTTCAAATTGTTCTTTCTCTTCAAATTGTTCTTTAAAATGTTCATTCAATAGATGTTCACTAATTTCCATGTGAAAACATTCATTATCTCTTTCAACAGTAGGGTATTTCGTAGATTTTACAATGTTAAAAGTCACTTCTTGATCGTTAACTCTCATCGTTAGTTCTCCTTTTTGAACATCTATCATAGATTTACCAGTAGCTAAAAATGGTCTCCCTAAAATGATAGGTATTTCTTTATCTTCCTCCATATCTAAACATAAAAAGATAAATTTGTCAACTTTTACTAACACATCTTCTATAACTCCCTTAGGATATGTAACGAAAGATAAATTTATCAACTTTTACTAACGCATCTCTTATAACTCCCTTAGGATATGTAATTGATCGATCTGCTAAAAAAAGATAAATTTGTCAACTTTTACTAACACATCTTCTATAACTCCCTTAGGATATGTAACGAAAGCAAAACTTATCAAATTTTACTAACACATCTTCTATTACTCCCTTAGGATATGTAACTAAACTATCCGCTAACTGATAAGTTACAGAAGTAGGTGAAACTTCTCTTAATCCTAATCATTTGAAAATTGATAGAGGCATAAGATTAATGCTGGCTCCCAAATCACATAAAGCTCTTCCATAATAGCACATGGTATAGTGATGTTGGCTCCCAAGTCACATAAAGCTCTTCCATAAAATTTTTCACATAAGATTAATGCTTGCTCCCAAATCACATAAAGCTCTTCCATAAAATTTTTCACCGATAGCACACGGTATAGTGAAATTACTAGGATCTTTTAATTTTTCAGGAAGCATTTTCTGAATAATTGCACTACATTTCTTGCTAAGTGCAACAGTTTTATTTTCAGTGAACTTCCTTTTCTTGTTCATAATATCTTTCATAAATTTCACATAATTGGGCATTTGCTCTAAAGCTTCAACAAAGGGAATATTTACTGTTAACTTTTCAAAAATTTCTAAAAACTTGGAAAATTATTTATTCTGTTTGTGTTGCTTCAATCTTTGAGGAAACGATGGTGGAGATTTCTCTACAGTAATTTTCATTGGTGTGAGTAGATATTCTAAATCAGGGTACTCATGATCCTTTTCTTTGTTGGTATCCACTTTCTCTTTTTCAGTTTTCGTTTCTTTCTGTACTTTTATTTCCAATTCTTTTCCACTTCATAGTTGTATCAACTTCATTTGTTCTTTTTCTTGATCTTTAGAATTTGGTTCCCCAGTACTAGGAAAAGTTCCTAATGTTCGGTTACTAAGCGCAGTAGCGATATGCCCTAATTGATTTTCAATATTCTTAAAAGCAGGTCCTTGATTTTGAAATTTATTTCCTGTAATTTTTAATTGATTTTCTTGATTCTGCAATTATTGACCCATGTTTAATATTAGTTCTTCCATAGACAACTTCTTTTCCTTAATTTAAGTTTTACTGTTAAATTCTGGAGGATAAGAAGGTCTAAAATTAACATTTCCTTGGTTGGATGAATTTCCTAATGGGTTTACTGGGTTGTTTGCCCATTGTTGATTTGAAGCAGAATTGTTATTCCAATTAAAATTGGGATGATTCTTCCAACTTGGGTTATAATAGTTTGAATAAGGGGTGTTGGGCCTATTAATAACATTTAAAGTCTCATTTGAAGGTTGAACATCCAAAAATTGCCCAAATGAATTCTCTTCCATCATAGAAGGTGTTGGAGAATAATTCATTCCATAATGATCTAATTTCTTTGATATTACAACAATCTGTGAAGCTAACATACTTATTGCATCAGAATCATGGATACTAGCTACTCTTTTTAGGATTTACCCTTTCAAAGAGCGATTGAAAATTGTTGGTAGTCATCTCTTCTATTAACGAATAAGCCTCATCAAAAGGTTTTGACATTAACAAACCACCAGCCACAGCATCTATAATTGATCTAAGTGATCCCACTAATCCAATTTAAAAAAGTTTAAATTATCAACCAATCTGGTTACGAATGATGGGGGGATTACCTAAGAAGATTTTTAAATCTCTCTCAAGCTTCATATATTTACTCTCCATCAATCTGACAAAACAATGTTATGTCATTTCTATGTTTAGCAGTTTTGGATGGAGGGAAATATTTGGAGAGAAATTTTTGTAAAATTTCTCCACATGTTCTAATAGATCCTGGTGCTAACAAATTTAACCACATCTTAGCCTTTTCCCTAAGTGAAAAAAGAAAAAATCTAAGTTTAACAGCATCTTTTAAAACTCTGTCATATTTAAAGGTAGCACACAGTTCTAAAAAACTAGCGAGGTGTAAATTGGGAGGTATACCTCTGAATTAATTATTTTGTACCATTTGGATAATAGTACGTATAAGCTCAAATGAATTAGCAGCTACATCAGGATTTTGGATAGATAAGTGAATTTCATCTACTATAGGATTTGCATAATCTTGTAGGGGTCTAGGTTGGTGTTCATTTTCTGTTCCTTGATTATTCATGTTGTTTTCCATTGTATCAGAATTTCTAGGTTCTCTTCTCAATCTTCAATCCTTCTAATAGTGCGTTCTAATTTTGAATCGTAGGGTATAAGATTTTCAGGTCCAAATTTACGCTTTGATTGTTCACATTGTTTTCCATTGTGTCAGGATTTCTAGGTTCTTTTCTTAGTTTTCTAATTTTTTAACAGTGTGTTCTAATTCAGAATCGTAGGATATAAGATTTTCAGGTCCAAATTTACGCACACAATTTAAAATCAGTGCACAATAAAACAGTCAACTAAATATAAAAATAAGTTGCAATTCAAGTAAAAAATTTCTAATAATCCTAATTTTTTTGTTATTCTAATTGTGATTCTTGTTTACTCCCCGACAACAGCCCCAAAAACTTGACAGCGACTTTATATATGCTTAAAAATATAAGTGTTTAATACTGCTGCTAAAAGATTTAATTCCTCAGCAACTGCACCAAAAATTTAATAACAACTATAGATTCGATAAAGATGTATGTATAAAATATTTATTAATTGTAAAGTCACACTTATCAACGCAAGTATACGTATCACTCAAGTAATATAAGGCTCTAATAGAGTCCTAGATATCGATCCCATAGGGAGTAACTTTAGAACTACGAACTAAGATTTTAGAAAAGCAATTCCTAGATATCAAACCCACAGGGAGTAATATTAGAACTATGAACTAAGATTTTAGAAAAATAATACTTTAATCGCAACAATGGAATTCAATTTGCTCATTTGTCACTAATAGGCAATTGAAATAATTATGCAATTTTAATAACTATTAAATAACTAATTATACTAATGAAGGTTCTACTGTGATATTCAATATATAAGAAAGCATCCTTCTCCTTATCAAGAAATTAAACTGAATGGATAAAATGAGTCAGTTCAAATTGTATTGTGCCAAATAGGAGCATACCTATTCTTTATCCATTGATCCAGGCATAAAGAACATTGACTAATCCAACACTTGTTTACTGAATCTGCGGCTAGGCTGGGAGGATACCAGCTCTCACTTCGGAGCTCCCACGTCGCTTTTTTACTGAATCTGCGGCTAGGCTGGGAGGATACCGGCTCTCACTTCGGAGCTCCCACGTTCCTCTCACCTGAGGGCTAACATCTACACTTCAGCACCCAAAAATGGGACCGAATTGAGGATTTTAGTCTGTCACTCTAAAATCTCCAATTCTACGCCCGATAATGGCTCTCACTTTGGAGCTCTCACGTTCCCCTCACCTGAGGGCTAACATCTACACTTCAACACCCAAACAATAGGATTGAATTGGGGATTTTAGTCTATCACTCTAAAATCTCCAATTCTAAGCCCGATAATTTTATTTCCCTATTTCAATTGAGGATTTTAGTCTGTCACTCTAAAATCTCCAATTCTACGCCCGATAATTTTATTTCGTTGGGAATTTTAGTCTGTCACTCTAAAATCTTCAATTCTATGCACGATAATTTTATTTCCCTATTTATTTGCACCCAACTTCCAAGGGCTTTGACCTCCCTAAATCTTGGATGTAANAACACCCGAATAGGTTGGGCTGACGACGTTAAACCAAGCGCTTTATGGGAGGCAGCCCATATTTAACTTTATTTTTATAGTAATTATAGTAGTCTTTATTTGAGGTTATCACTAGTTTATGGTAGTATTAAGCTCTACTATTCTTATTTACCCTTGAAACATCTTANGGAACTTATATATGTTAATTGCAGTGGACTACGTTTCTAAGTAGATTGAAGCACAAGCTTTATCTCATTGTAACGCTAAAAGTGTTTCAAGATTTTTGATGAAAAATATTTTCACTAGATAAGAATGCCTAGAATGATTATCACTAATGGAGGATCCCATTTTAGGAATAAATATATTCAGATATTGGCAGAAAAATTTAATATTATTCATAGAATCTCTACTGCCTATCATCCTCAAACTAGTGGGTTACCTGATGTTTCTAATAAAAAGATTAAACAAATACTTAAAAAGACTGTAAACCCTAGCAGAATAGATTGATCCACTAGATTGGATCCTGCATTATGGGCTTACAGAACAGCTTATAAAACTCCTATTGGAATGACTCCTTACAAACTGATTTTTGAAAAGACTTGTCACTTACCAGTAGAATTGGAGCATAAAGCATATTGGGCGATTAAAGAATTCAATTATAAAGATGCTGGTAAGAAGAGATTGTTATAATTAAAGGAATTGGAAGAATTAAGAAATGAATCTTATGATAACGACAGAATTTATAAAGAAAAATTAAAGTTATTGCATGATTGGAAGATTAACCAAAAAAACTTTGAACCAGGATAAGAAGTTTTCCTTTACAATACTAGGCTGAAGTTATTCCCTGGAAAATTGAAGTCTCGTTGGTTAGGGCCATTTATTGTGACTCAAGTTTATACTTACGGAGCTGTTGAAATTGAAGATCAGAAAACGGGAAATAGATTTAAAGTAAATGGACATAGATTAAAACCATATTATGAGGGTAAAAGACCAAATATTAAAGAGGTTTTAATGATCAGTCAACATGAATAACACCCGAATAGGTTGGGCTGACGACGTTAAACCAAGCGCTTTA
>JXCR01147352.1:206842-227053 GCA_002079205.1 Phalaenopsis hybrid cultivar
CACATTTGCCCCTAAGGCTCTAACACTTCATAATTTGTCAAATTAAATTCAAATGACTTTGAAATTTTTATCCTACCTCATTCATGGGTCAATTAAGACATTAGAGGAGAAAATGTGATTTTTCAATATTTAATTTATTTTATATAATTATTTTTATGCAAAAATAGGATTTTTCAAAGAAAATTGCTAACTTGGCCAACGTAAATCCTAATACCTTGAAATTTTTATTGGATGTAGGCTTAGACTAGACAAGCATTTGGACCAAAATTCATGGTTTTTTTAATTTTATCTGAATTTTAAGAATTATTGTAAGTTATAGGGTATTTATTAAATATAAAATATTTTAAATGGGGAAAATTAAGTTTTGTATTTGTAAAAAGCCTCTCTAAGGCCAAAAAACTCAAAGAAGAATTTTTTATATTTTATTGAATTTTATTTGATTTATTGGAATTATTTTAGTGACAACTCATTTTTTGCCTTTAAAAATTATCTTAAACCTTGAAATTCAGTTTCTTTATTTAGAAAATCAGGAAAAATATTCTAATTGTTTCTAAGTGATTCGGAAGCAATTTAGAACATTTTCATGAGTTTTACTATTTTTGTGATTTTTATGAATTTTTTAATTATTTTAAATATTTAAAATAAACTAAAAATTAAGTTTTTATTTTAAATATCTTTTTATTTTTATAAAATACCCATGATCACAGAGAACTAAAAAAATTATTTTTTATAAATTTTTGAATTATATTTTGATCATTAAAAATCATTTTAGTGCCAAAAAAGATATTTAACTTGAAAAATCAATTTAGACCATCAAATGTACTCAAAATGCTTTGAAATTTTTATGGGGAGTTCTCTGGATCATAGAAAGCAGTTCAGATCAAAAATCAAGTCATTTTGATATTTATATTTTCCAAAATAATTATCTTAGTGATTTAGTGTTTATGAAAATTAGGTGCATTTTAAATGACTTGACTCATGAAAAATTTTCCTAAAGGTTCCCTACTCATCATAAACCTTCCAAAATTTTCTTTGAATTTTCTAATCAACATGCTAATTTTCATGATTAATTTAAGCAAATAATGTGCATAAACTTGAAAAATGTAGATCTCTATCTAGAGAATTCCTATGACTTTGGAAAAATCAGAGGATGTTTCCCATTGACAGAGGATATAACATGTTAAAATTTCAAGCCATGGTATTTTTATTTTATTTTTGTGTTTTTTCTACACCAAGATTTGAATTTTTGAAGTTAGGGGTATTTAAATAAATAGGAAAAATCCCTATTTATTTATTTAAACAGCGTGGCGCCATGTAGATCTTAGGTAGCTCGGAAACCCACGCGGCGCGCTCCCATTCTACGACACCATCTGCCTCAGCTCTGACTCAACCCACAGTTTATATTCTGAAGCGCTGTCCGGCTTGATCTCCTCTGTCCATTCGATACACGCGCGATCGGACGGCTCCTCGTCATTGTCCTCGATAGAGTGATCTCGTGACCGTCCACACTGAAACCCTAAAATCGCAACCTAGACTCAACCAAATCACTTCATGTTTGATCCTATCAACTCGTCTAAGTGAGACTAACATAATCCATAAGGTAATCATGCAATTAAATTAAGCTTAATTAAATGGAGAGTTAAAATAGGCTCGAGAGAAGGATAAGTTTTATACCTTTGCTTTGAGAAGTGAAGCTTCAATTAGAGGGCCTTGGCACGTTCGTTGGGGTCCAAGGAGGCTAGGAATTAAGCCTCTTATTGTGGTGTAAGGCCTAGGTATGAATTCAACCAAGCTCGATTTCAGGTGTTGGCCTAGAGCTATGGTGGAGGCTATTTTAGAGTGTAATTTTATGGGGCTTTGTCTTCTCTTGCTGTTGTGAAGGTGTGGGCACAAGCAAATTAAGTTTGGTGGAGTTTTCATAGATGTCCTATTTCTGCCCTAATTTTTAAGCTCAAAACTATGGTTACATAGGGGGAATCAAGGCAGTGAAGTGGATTGGAATGGGCTGTGGAAGTCTCAAGGAAGCTCTAAGAGTGATTTGGGAAGCTCGCTCTGAGAAAATTTTTAGGACACCTCCATGCCCGTTGATGTGAGTTTTTATAAAAATGGCCATGGGGTGGCTCTCAGGGCACAAGTTTGGGNCAGGTAGGCTTAGACTAGACAAGCCTTTGGACCAAAATTCATGGTTTTTTCAATTTTATCTGAATTTTAAGAATTATTGTAAGTTATAGGGTATTTATTAAATATAAAATATTCTAAATGGGGAAAATTAAGTTTTGTATTTGTAAAATGCCTCTCTAAGGCCAAAAAACTCAGAGAAGAATTTTTTATATTTTTTTGAATTTTATTTTTTTTATTGGAATTATTTTAGTGACAACTCATTTTTTGCCTTTAAAAATTATTTTAAACCTTGAAATTCAGTTTCTTTATTTAAAAAATCAGGAAAAATATTCTAATTGTTTCTAAGTGATTAGGAAGCAATTTAGAATATTTTCAGGAGTTTTACTATTTTTGTGATTTTTATGAATTTTTTAATTATTTTAAATATTTAAAATAAACTAAAAATTAAGTTTTTATTTTAAATATCATTTTATTTTTATAAAATACTCATGATCATAGAGAACTAAAAAAATTATTTTTTACAAATTTTTGAATTATATTTTGATCATTAAAAATCATTTTAGTGCCAAAAAAGATATTTAACTTGAAAAATCAATTTAGACCATCAAATGTACTCAAAATGCTTTGAAATTTTTATGGGGAGTTCTCTGGATCTTAGAAAACAGTTGAGATAAAAAATCAAGTCATTTTGATATTTATATTTTTCAAAATAATTATCTTAGTGATTTAGTGTTTATGAAAATTAGGTGCATTTTAAATGACTTATGAAAAATTTTCCTAAAGGTTCCCTGGTCATCATAAACCTTCCAAAATTTTCTTCGAATTTTCTAATCAATATGCTAATTTCCATGATTAATTTATGCAAATAATGTGCATAAACTTGAAAAATGTAGATCTCTAACTAGAGAATTCCTATGACCTTGGAAAAATCAGAGGATGTTTCCCATTGACAGAGGATATAACATGTTAAAATTTCAAGCCATGGTATTTTTATTTTATTTTTGTGTTTTTTTCTACACCAAGATTTGAATTTTTAAAGTTAGGGGAATTTAAATAAATAGGAAAAATCCCTATTTATTTATTTAAACAGCGTGGCGCCATGTAGATCTTAGGTAGCTCGGAAACCCACGCGGCGCGCTCCCATTCTACGACACCATCTGCCTCAGCTCTGACTCAACCCACAGTTTATATTCTGAAGCGCTGTCCGGCTTGATCTCCTCTGTCCATTCGATACACGCGCGATCGGACGGCTCCTCGTCATTGTCCTCGATAGAGTGATCTCGTGACCGTCCNGTAGATCTCTATCTTGAGAATTCCTATGACTTTGGAAAAATCAGAGGATGTTTCCCATTGACAGAGGATATAACATGTTAAAATTTCAAGCCATGGTATTTTTATTTTATTTTTGTGTTTTTTTCTACACCAAGATTTGAATTTTTAAAGTTAGGGGAATTTAAATAAATAGGAAAAATCCCTATTTATTTTTTTAAACAGCGTGGCGCCATGTAGATCTTAGGTAGCTCGGAAACCCACGCGGCGCGCTCCTATTCTACGACACCATCTGCCTCAGCTCTGACTTAACCCACGGTTTATATTCTGAAGCGCTGTCCGGCTTGATATCCTTTGTCCATTCGATACACGCGCGATCGGACGGCTCCTCGTCATTGTCCTCGATAGAGTGATCTCGTGACCGTCCNAAAGCAAAAGTGAGGTCAACAACCGTGCAAAAAGGTCTCATAAAATCATGATGGTCTATATGTAGGGTAATACAGTCGCCTTCATCGTATATATTGATGTTAAAGCTATTGGGAATACAGTCTGCTGGAAGTATGTTCCATCAGACCATTTACTTGATCATCCATTTTATCATGGGAAGTAACTGATCCACTTCATCATGTCTCAAAATCCTTGGGGTTTTCATTGTCTGTCCTTACTGAAGTTGTAACAGCAGCCACATTGTATGGTGATCCTGCCTTTTCCATGCATCCAATTTCATGGCTTAGAATAGGTTCTTTCTGTCAGAAGGCTTGCTCGACCCCTATATCTTAGATCAAAGATGCAGTCGAGAATACTTCTTTCATCGCTTTTGGAAAAGACTCTAGTGTACAGCTCCAAGCCTTTTAGTATGTTGATGAATCTTCCCTGAACTTCTTCATAGAATTAATAACCTCTTTTATTTACTCTACTCATTTTGTAGTATTCTGCTGTGGTGATGATCGGTGGCTGTCAAGGGAGCTCCCTCATTTCAATATTAGCAGGAATCCAAGCTGGTATTGACTCTATCTCCAGCAGAATATATGACTCCCCCATTGGGTGATCAGTGCTTTGAAATCAATCCTCGATGGATGCGTACTCCTCCAAGGTACTCTAACGCTCTAGGTGGAGGACGTCACATTCTGGGCATTCCACAAATGCCCTTGTAGCTAGTGTCTTTATAGGAATGTCAGCGCTGCATGTCGGGCAACCGTACAAAGATCATCTGAAAGTCCTAGTATCTCTAGCTCTATAGTGAACTCAAACTCATCCTCTGTGGTAGGCAAGCTAGAAGAGGTCTCTCTCATGCNTTGGATTAGTTTAGGTGGTTAGATGGGTTTTGGCTCAGTCTTAGTGTCCAACCAATGGCTGAGGTGGACTTAATTTGGTGACTTTGGGGTAGTTAGGTCATCTTTAATGCATAGGTTCAATGTGGGTTCAAGTGATCAAAGCTTACATTTTGGCTAGGTTAGCCATGTCAAATGACCCAATTAATTGATCAAAATTGTATAGATGATTGTTATGAAGATTTTTGGTGAAGGGTTGAAGTGATTTTGCGATCAATTGGTAGGTCAATTTTAGGGATTTTTGTGATTTGGCCCATTTGGGCATGTTGGGCTTGACATGGGTCTAGGTTGGGCTAGCCTTGGGCTAAGTCCAAAGAAAATGATCCACATGATCAAGGGAGGTGTTGTGAAGATTTTTTATGAAGGGATGGAGTGGAAATTTTGGGGTTAAGGCCCTCAATTTGGTGAAATTTTGAGATATGGTCAATTAGGGGCAAATTTGGAGCTTTTGGACTTGGGTAGAAATTAAATGAAATTGAGGTCCTACCAAGCCAAATTAAAGATCAAATTTGATGTGTAGGAATATTATGAAGATTTTTCAACACAGACTGTGGCCAATTGAGTGGGCTATGGGTTCAATTTGGCGGAACCAATTATTGGGGCCAAAATTAGGTTTTTGATCTAAATCAAAATTGGGTTCAAATCATCAATTAATTGGGCTTGGATTTGGTATTCATTGATCATATGAAAGGGTGAAATTGAGTTTGTAATTGAAATTGGAGAAATTGAGACCAATTGGATAGACATTTGAGGTGATTTGGAGAAAATATGGGCCTTTAAAGGGCAATTTAGGGGTTTTGATCAAGGATGGTTAAATTGGCCAAATTGGGTCACATGATAGTTGAGGAAAATGAAATTGAGAATATTTGAGAGGTTTTGGAAATTTTTTGGGATTTTATAAAATTTTTGGAATTTTTGGCCAAAGAGGGGTATTTTGGTAATTTGGCCAATTTGGGGATTTTGGGTAATTTGGGTGTTTTCAAGGTGTTTGAAATGATTTTTTGAAAAAGTTTGGATATTTTGGCTTGATTTGGAGATTTTGGCCAAATTTGGGGGAATTTTGGGGCAATAGGGTATATTGAGTATATTGATGGAGTTGGATTGCCAACCACCATAAATAAGCCATGGATCAATAGGGACCCCGTTTTGGGTCCTCTATGTAGTGGTCTTAGCTAAACCCTAGCCTAGGGCTAATGGATTTAGGGAACCACCTACAGGAGTCTCCCAAAAGTATCAAGGGAACAAAACCTAGAATTTCTGGGTTTAGGGTAATGAGTGATTGTGAGTACAAGTGATTGAAAGAAGGTGCCTTAGCCCTAGACCAACACCCATGATCAACCCTAAGGTCCAGCAGTCCTAAGGGTGACTCATCCCCATAGTGACCCCACCTACTATGTGCCAGAGGATAGGACCAATATGTGGAACTTCAAGTTGAGTAGAGAAGAGTTTGAAATTTCTAATGGTGAGGGTTCCATGTCTAATTTTCTAAGAATAGTCAATAGAAAAGTCCTATGGCTAGACCTTAGGCTACTAAAGAGGAAAAGCCTAAACCAAAAGTGAGGTCAACAACCGTGCAAAAAGGTCTCATAAAATCATGATGGTCTATATGTAGGGTAATACAGTCGCCTTCATCGTATACATTGATGATAAAGCTATTGGGAATATAGTCGGCTGGAAGTATGTTCCATCAGACCATTTACTTGATCATCCATTTTATCATGGGAAGTAACTGATCCACTTCATCATGTCTCAAAATCCTTGTGGTTTTCCTTGTCTGTCCTTACTGAAGTTGTAACAGCAGCTACATTGTATGGTGATCCTGCCTTTTCCATGCATCCAATTTCATGGTTTAGAATAGGTTCTTTCTGTCAGAAGGCTTGCTCGACCCCTATATCTTAGATCAAAGATGCAGTCAAGAATACTTCTTTCATTGCTTTTGGAAAAAACTCTAGTGTACAGCTCCAAGCCTTCTAGTATGTTGATGAATCTTCCCTGAACTTCTTCATAGAATTAAAAACCTCTTTTATTTACTCTACTCATTTTGTAGTATTCTGCTGTGGTGATGATCGGTGGCTGTCGAGGGAGCTCCCTCATTTCAATATTAGCAGGAATCCAAGTTGGTATTTACTCTATCTCCAGCAGAATATATGACTCCCCCATTGGGTCATCAGTGCTCCGAAATCAATCCTCGATGGATGCGTACTCCTCCAAGGTACTCTAACGCTCTAGGCGGAGGACGTCACATTCTGGGCATTCCACAAATGCCCTTGTAGCTAGTGTCCTTATAGGAATCTCAGTGCTGCATGTCGGGCAACCATACAAAGATCATCTGAAAGTCCTAGTATCTCTAGCTCTATAGTGAACTCAAACTCATCCTCTATGGTAGGCAAGCTAAAAGAGGCCTCTCTCATGCTTGGATCATAGATTTTCCCCTTAGGAATAAGAGTAAACAAGTTTTCTGCCTCTTTCTGGCATCTTCTCTCTCCGTGCAAAAAAGCGTGATGCTTTTGGCGGTTGGCATTTTTGCGCTGAGTTCTTTGTAGCGGTCCATCTAACAGTCTTTCGTCATTAGCAGTGACTAGGCCCGTGGTTGGTGCAGTTATCATAGATGGTAGGTGACTAGTCCNCTAAACAAGTTTTCTGCCTCTTTCTGGCATCTTCTCTCTTTGTGCAAAAAAGCCTTATGCTTTTGGCAGTTGGCATTTCTGCGCTGAGTTCTTTGTAGCGGTCCATTTGACAGTCTTTCGTCATTAGCAGTGACTAGGCCCGTGGTTGGTGCAGTTATCATAGATGGTAGGTGACTAGTCCCTTTCATCGGGTCTGGTTGTACTATCACTTTCTTCCCCTTTATTGAGGAATTCTCCCTGATATTGATTTTTATTAATAACAGTGGTCCTTATTTTTTCTGACGGCTAACCACATCCACTAGGGGACCCTCATAGTCCATGTCGACTTGATTGAAATACATGTCAAAGTCTATGGTGCCACAGTGCAGTGCCCTTTCCTTGTTAAGTGTGAGGTTCTAGCCATCTTTGAAAGCAAAAATCAGCTTTTGTCCTGACATTTTCTCTTCAGACGACAAAAAAAATATCAGTGCGCTGAAATTTAGCAGGAACAAGAACAAAACAAAGTGTTTATTAAACAAAATTTTTTGTTATATTGGTGAGAAGATCATTTATTTATATTTTGCTTAATCTAGTTAAATATCAAACTATAAAGTAGAAAGAAGAAAATAAAAGTATGTAACTTCAAAAGTTTTCATTTTATTGAGGTTAATTTTATTACAGAATTTTTTTGGGACCTGGTCATTGATGTTTGGCCAAATAAATAACCCTAAAAAAGTTAAAATTTCAAAATTTCAATTCAAGCAATGTCAGGTTGGATAATATGTTTTCAGGTACAATTTGTTGATATGGAACATGGGTCTTTCGCCCCTAAAATCCACTCGTTGGTAGGCTCCTCCTGTGTAGAACTTTTCTACAACAAATGGTCCTTCCCAAGTTGGCTCAAATTTTTGACCTATCTAGCGGCATGCAAGAATAGGCTTTTTGAGCTCAAGTATGAGATCACTAATTTTGAATGTCCTTGGGCAGACCACATGAGCTTGTACCATTTTTTCCTGGTAAAGTTCTAAATGTTGTTGTGCTTCTAGTCGTTTTCCTTTATGACTTTACAATTCTTCAAGTCTTAGTTTTTCACTCTCTTCTATTGTAAGTTAATTGGCGACAGCGACTCTAAGAGACGGCATCTGAACCTTTAACGGTAGTACAACCTTGAATCCGTACATGAGCATGTAAGGTGTACACTAAGTGGGAGTCCTGAACATTGTACGGTAGGCCCACAAAGCTTCTAGCAATATATTATGCCAATCTCTTTTGTTTTCATCCAGTGTATTCTTCGAAATATGTACCAGTGTCTTGTTGAAGGCTTCAGCTAAGCCATTTTCCCTTGGATAGTAAATTGTAGAGTACCTCCAGTATATCCTGTGTTGTTTGACAAAATTTTTCATTTTTGTGCTTTTAAAGGCTGTCCCATTGTCGAAGATTATTTTGCACAGAACTCCAAAATGGTAGACGACTTGGCTTTTGAAGAACTGAAGAACGTGCTGTGCTGGAACCTCTCGTAACTCAACTGTCTCTACCCATTTGGAAAAGTAATATGTAGCAACAAGTATAAATCTGTGTTCTTTAGAAGACGGAGGATATATCAGACATATTATGTCCGTGCCCCCAACACTCGAATGTCCACAAGGTAAATGTTGGGTGTAGCACATTTGGAGGTTGGTGCAAGACAACCTCATGCACTTGACACTGGTGACATCTTGTAGCTATATCAATGCAGTCGGACATCATTGCTGACCAATAATGTCCGAGTCGCTTGATCTTTATTTTGATATTTGGCCTTGACTGGTGAGCGCCACACAATTTAACTTATACCTCTTTGACAATATTTTGGGCTTTGGCTCTGCTCAAATATCGTAGACACATTTGATCGAACGATCTTCTGTAGAGGACATCACCCATTAGAGCATATGACATAGCCCTTCTTATGATGTTGTGTGCGGTTGACTTGTCTTCCGACAACTTTTCGGTCTAAAAATATTCAATTAATGGCTTAGATTAATTTTCATTGACATCAACAACCACAATCATCGTTTCTTCTTCTTTACCAAGCTTGTATAGATTGTCGAGATTGATTCGAGATAAAACCTATCTTACTTGTACTGTGATATATATAGAATCCTACGGGGGACATGCTAATTATCTTACAAATTTTGCTAGAGCGTCAGCATGGGCATTATCTCCCCTAGGAATCCGGTAAAAAGTTACATTGGGGATTTGCTCCAGCAGCTTCATCACGTACCAATGGTATTCTGTTAACCTTGGCTTTAAAATCATATACTGTCCGGATACTTGCTAGATGATAAGTTGAGAGTCGCCATAAATGACAATATTCATTATATCCATCGAGATTTCCAACTTCAATCTGGTGATTAAAGCTTCATACTCTTCTTTGTTATTTGTACATGGTTCTGTTAGGTGGTATGAGAACCATAGCATACCCTTATCCGGGGTGATAAAGATCAAACCAATCCATGCTTTGCCTGGTATAACTGTACCTGATCCTTTGTCTTTTCTAGCTGACGAAGCTCAATCAAAATACATCTCCCAACATTGCGCATTGAAGAATTCTATCTGTAATACTTGCTCATCTGATAACTCTTCATTAAGAAGGGATCTAGCTGGCAGTGGGTGTGCAGCGAGAAAATCTGCTAAAATTTATCCCTTGATAGCACGGAGGGGAACAAAAGTTATATCGAGTTGCACCAAAATCATCAACCATCTTACTAGATGTCCAGAGAGTCTTGGTCGAGTCATCAAATATTGCAACGGATTAACTTTTGAAATGAGGGTAATCTTATGAGAAAGCAATGTCTAAGCTTTTGGGTGGCAAAAATTAAAGCTAGGCAAAGCTTCCCAATAAGCGGGTACCTTACTTCTGACAGCATTAGATGACGACTCAAGTAGTAGAGTGCATCTTTCTTACCCTCGTCATTGACTTGGGCTAAGAGGGCTCTAAGAGAGTCATCTAAGGACGCGACATAAAGTATTAACGGTTTTCCCGGGATAGGGGCTACCAAAATAGGAGGTGTCATTAAGTATCTNAAGAGAGTCATCTAAGGACGCGATATAAAGTATTAACGGTTTTCCCGGGATAGGGGCTACCAAAATAAGAGGTGTCATTAAGTATCTCTTAACGTCCTCAAAGGCCCGTTGGTATTTCTCTTCTGAAACAAATTTGTCGTCCCTT
The DNA here is from genome assembly GCA_002079205.1 of Phalaenopsis hybrid cultivar. NCBI lineage: Eukaryota > Viridiplantae > Streptophyta > Magnoliopsida > Asparagales > Orchidaceae > Phalaenopsis > Phalaenopsis hybrid cultivar. Next base: position 217,375 of record JXCR01147352.1, read on the forward strand.
TAAATTAATGCCGAGAAAACCTGACACCTACATGAGAGATTAGAAATAAAGCACCTCAGATATGCCAAATTTTCTTGGAAGGAACGTAGTTATTTCAAGGTTTTGGGAGGAGGCATTTCTAATATACCTTTAATCTTATCTTGGTTGATCTCAATTCCTCGATGAAGGACAAAAAATCCTAGAAATTTCCAGGAGGTAACATCAAAGGCGTACTTTAACGGGTTCATCTTAAGGTCGTATTGTCGTAATCATTCGAACATGATCCTCAAATTGTACAAATGATCTATTTTTGGTTTACCTTTGATGAACAAATCATCCACGTAGCATTCCACTTATTTCTGAATGAGATCATAAAAAATTTTTGTCATAGCTCGTTGCTATGTTGCTCTAACTTTCTTCAACCCAAACGACATCACTGTGTAGCAAAAATATCCAATTGGAATTCTAAATGCTATAAGTGATACGTCCACGGGAGCCATATTTATTTGGTTATAACCTGAAGATCCATTCATGAAGGAGAAAATTTCATGTGTCGAAGAGATATCCACCATCATTTCTGGTATTGGCAATGAAAATTCATCCTTTTGACCTACTTTGTTCAATTCCCTAAAAGTTTACACATACACGGATTTATCCACTTTTCTTCTTAATAAGTACAATGTTAGCTAACTGATACGCCTAAAATATTTAATAATTTTAGACACATTTTTGTACTTTTTTTTGAGATATTGCGCTTTAATGGTAGATATTTTTGTGTTTTTCATTCAGGTGCAGCTAAAAAGGTGAAAATGCTTAAACGAGTGAAAAAAGATCAAACTAAGAGCAAATAGGTGAAAAATATGCAAAAGTGTTTTGGCGCTTAAGCATCAAATCTTGTGCTTAAGCACCGGTTAAACAGAGAAGGCCGCGCTTAAGCGCCAGAGGCCCCGCCCTTAAGTGCCAGTGGCAGTTATTGGATTAGTAAATTCAGTTTTTGCAAATTTGAAGAGATTTTTGAGGCACCTATTGGCTTAATAGGTGGTTACAACCACCATGGATGAAAATTATTGCAAAGGGATGCATCTCTTAGGGAAATACATCGAATCAAGACACATTTTGAAGAGATACCAAGGTACCTTTTGGAGAATTATTAAGGATGGAAGATTGTGACTTTGAAAAGGGCTCCTGAAAGTACTAGGAAAGTTTTGAAAGTTCTAAAATTGGGGAGTTAGTTGGAGAGATTTTCAGGCAACACATATTTATCCTTTTTATTTTAGTTTTATATTGAGATTTTTGTAAAAAAGAAGAGATTTAAAGGAACTTCAAGAGTTTGGTGGAGGACTTGAGATAAGTTCTTATCTTTTGCTTTAGACTACTTTTGGTTTTAATTGAGACTTGTTATTGGTTTGAGAAGGATTTCTACTGTTAAACTAAAGTGTGGTTTTGTTTTCTCCATGGATTATGAGTAGTTTTCTTTATCTTTTTTCTTAAAATAATTAAGTGTTGGATGGAAGTTGTGGAGAGTGTTAATCTTCAATGTTGGAAGAAGTTGTGATGATTTAAATCAATGTAGTTCATTTACTTCTTGATTTATTCAATCCAGATGTTAAAATTTATTGTGAGAAATGTAAGAGCCAGGCTGGTATTGTCTAAGTCAATAATTGGAAAGAATTACATGAGGTTGTATGAATGAGAATGTAGTTCATATGATTGAGTGCAAAGGTAGGAAAATATTCATTGATGAGTGTAGATTTAGAGGACTTTAAAGTGAGAGGTTAAAGCCCCCATTGGAAATAATCATTGAAGGGTGTAGAGTTAGAAGAATTTAAAGTGACAGGTTAAAACCCCCAACTTGGTTTTAAGAATCACATGAGGTTATATGAATGAGAATGTAGTTCATATGATTGAGTGCAAATAAATAGGAATCGCATGAGGTTGTATGAATGAGAATGTAATTCATATGATTTAGTGCAAATAAATAGGGAAATAATTTTTGAAAGAAATAATTTTTGAAGGGTGTAGAGTTAGAGGACTTTAAAGTGATAGGTTAAAGCCCCCAACTTGGTTTATTGTTTAGGTTCTGATACGAGATGTTAGCCCCAGTGGGAGGGAATTGAGGTAACTCTAGAGTGAGAGGGGTGTAGAGTTAGAGGACTTTAAAGTGACAGGTTAAAGCCCCTAACTTGGTTTATTGTTTTGTTTTTGATACGAGATGTTAGCCCTCAGGTGGAGGGAATCGAGGGAACTCTAGAGTGAGTGCTAGTATCTTCCAATGAGAGAATGTTAGCCCCCAGGTGGAGGGAATCGAGGTAACTCTAGAGTGAGAGCTAGTATCTTCCCTGTCTAGTCCCCAGGTGGTGGGAATCGAGGGAACTATAGAGTGAGAGCTAGTGTCTTCCCTGCCTAGCCACTCTTCAGAAGTATTCAAACTTTAAATTAGTTAATGTTCTTTATAACATCTCTAGTAAGGGTAAAGAATATTATTGCTCCTATTTTTCACAACACAATATACATACTTCTACAACACAATTCCTATACATATTATTGATTCATGATAATGAGAAAGATATTTTCATATTTAGTGCTTTTCTTCTACAAAAACTCAAGTTATCTTTTTAAGTTTGTACTTTTTTATCAAAATATTAAAATCTACAATAATGTCTTTAGTTTAAATAATTGTCTTTTTAAAAATATAAAGCTTTTCAATAAGTGCATATTGCATATCTTAGCTGTGGGTTCAATATTTAGGTCTTAATAAAAAAGTCCTATATTACTTGATAATGATATGTGTATTTGCATAGTATCCCAATATATATAAATTAAAAGTTAAATTCTTATTTTTCTTCAAGATCAAGCATTTGGNTCATAATCATTCGAACATGATCCTCAAATTGTACAAATGATCTATTTTTGGTTTACTTTTGATGAACAAATCATCCACGTAGCATTCCACTTGTTTCTGAATGAGATAATAAAAAATCTTTGTCATAGCTCGTTGCTATGTTGCTCCAACTTTCTTCAACCCAAACGACATCAATGTGTAGCAAAAATATCCAATTGGAATTCTAAATGCTATAAGTGATACGTCCACGGGAGCCATATTTATTTGGTTATAACCTGAAGATCCATTCATGAAGGAGAAAATTTCATGTGTCGAAGAGATATCCACCATCATTTCAGGTATTGGCAATGAAAATTCATGCTTTTGACCTACTTTGTTCAAATCCCTGAAGTTTACACATACACGGATTTATCCACTTTTCTTCTTAATAAGTACAATGTTAGCTAACTTATACGCCTAAAATATATAATAATTTTAGACACATTTTTGTACTTTTTTTTGAGATATTGCGCTTTAATGTTAGGTATTTTTGTGTTTTTCATTCAGGTGCAGATAAAAAGGTGAAAAATGCTTAAAGGAGTGAAAAAGGATCAAATTGGGAGCAAATAGGTGAAAAATATGCAAAAGTGTTTTGGCGCTTAAGCATCAAATCTTGTGCTTAAGCACCGGTTAAACAGAGAAGGCCGCGCCTAAGCGCTAGAGGCCCCGCCCTTAAGTGACAGTGGCAGTTATTGGATTAGTAAATTCAGTTTTTGCGAATTTGAAGAGATTTTTGAGGCACCTATTGGCTTAATAGGTGGTTACAACCACCATGGATGAAAATTATTGCAAAAGTATGCATCTCTTAGGGAAATACATCGAATGAAGACACATTTTGAAGAGATACCAAGGTACCTTTTGGAGAATTATAAAGGATGGAAGATTGTGACTTTGAAAAGGGCTCCTGAAAGTACTAGGAAAGTTTTGAAAGTTCTAAAATTGGGGAGTTAGTTGGATAGATTTTCAGGCAGCACATATTTATCCTTTTTATTTTAGTTTTATATTGAGATTGTTGTAAAAGAGAAGAGATTTAAAGGAACTTCAAGAGTTTGGTGGAGGACTTGAGATAAGTTCTTATCTTTTGCTTTAGACTACTTTTGGTTTTAATTGAGACTTGTTATTGGTTTGAGAAGGATTTCTACTGTTAAACTAAAGTGTAGTTTTGTTTTCTCCATGGATTATGAGTAGTTTTCTTTATCTTTTTTCTTAAAATAATTAATAATTAAGTGTTGGATGGAAGTTGTGGAGAGTGTTAATCTTCAATGTTGGAAGAAGTTGTGATGATTTAAATCCATGTAGTTCATTTACTTCTTGATTTGTCAATCCAGATGTTAAAATTTATTGTGAGACATGTAAGAGCCAGGCTGGTATTTTCTAAGTCAATAATTGGAAAGAATCACATGAGGTTGTATGAATGAGAATGTAGTTCATATGATTGAGTGCAAATAAATAAGAAAATATTCATTGAAGGGTGTAGAGTTAGAGGACTTTAAAGTGACAGGTTAAAGCCCCCAACTTGGTTTATTGTTTTAGGTTCTGATACGAGATGTTAGCCCCCAGGTGGAGGGAATCGAGGGAACTGTAAAGTGAGAGCTAGTGTCTTCCCTGCCTAGCCACTCTTCAGAAGTATTCAAACTTTAAATTAGTCAATGTTCTTTATAACATCTCTAGTAAGGGTAAAGAATATTATTGCTTCTATTTGGCACAACACAATATACATACTTCTACAACACAATTCCTATACATATTATTGATTCATGATAAGGAGAAAGATATTTTCATATTTAGTGCTTTTCTTCTACAAAAACAAAGTTATCTTTTTAAGTTTGTACTTTTTTATCAAAATATTAAAATCTACAATAATGTCTTTAGTTTAAATAATTGTCTTTTTAAAAATAGAAAGCTATTCAATAAGTGCATATTGCATATCTTAGCTGTGTGTTCAAAATTTAGGTCTTAATAAAAAAGTCTTATATTACTTGATAATGATATGTATATTTTCATATTATCCCAATATATATAAATTAGAAGTTAAATTCTTATTTTTCTTCAAGATCAAGCATTTGGTTTTGTTGCAAATAAGGAAATATAAGTAAAAAATATAATCAGAATTATTTTTACACTGTTGCATATAAGCAGTTTCAGGATCAAATTTTTTGCACCGTTGCCGGGGAAGTGAAGTAAAAATTGTAAATAATCTATTGATTTACAAGCAAACTTCTATTTTTAGAAAGTCTTATTTAAACTTTAAGTTATTTTATTTTATTTTGTGTGTGTTTAGTTTTATTTTATTTTATGTTAGTGTATGCATAGTTCAGGTTCTGAAGGACAAGTGCCCTACAATTTTGAGTTAGAGAGAACTATTAGAAAAATCCGAAAAAACTAAAAAAATTAAAAATCTTGAAAAATAAAAAAAAAATAAAGAAATAACAAACCAAAATGATCAAAATGCTAATTCATTTGATTTCATTGTGTGGCTAATTCTTTTGAAATTTAACCTTCCATTATCCAAATGGTTTCAAATAATTAGTTTGGGGATCACCAACATAAGATCCAAATTTACATCTTGTCAATTTTTTAGAATTATGCGATATATTTAAATACGATGGTGTATCAGATGATGCCATAAGACTTTGGTTATTTCCTTTCTCACTGAGGGATAAAGATAAGATGTGGTTGAATTTGTTAGCGCCTGGATCTATCAAAACTTGGGATGATTTAACACAAAAATTCCTTGCTAAATATTTTTCACCATAAAAAACTGCAAAGCTAAGATAGGATATTACATCTCTTAATTAGTTTGAAGGAGAATCTATTTATGAAGCATGGGAAAGATTTAAAAAACTCTTAAGAAAGTGTCCACACCATGCTATACCAGATTGGTTAATAATTCAAACTTTTTATAATGGATTAGTTGGATCTCTTAGATGAATTATCGATGCCGCTGTTTGTGGTTCATTGATGTCAAAACTATTTCATGACGCCTATGCTTTAATAAAAGAAATGGCTACTAATAATTTTCAATGGCCTTCTGAGAGGGTGATTCCTAAGAAAGTAGGCAATATTCATGAAACTGATTCATTTACTATGTTAGCAAATTAAGTTGCTGCAATTTCAAGGAAGTTAGACCAATATGCAATGAATTTTTGTCAACCAATTTTCATGATTGAAGATAATTCATTAGGCCAAATAATAGATTCTCAAGCATAATTAGAAACTTTGAATGCCATAAATAATAAGTAAAATAACCCATATTCAAATTATTATAACCCAAGTTAGAAAAACCATCCCAACTTTAAGTGGAATAACAATTCGGGTGGTAATAATCAACAATGGGAGAACAACAAAGTAAACCCATTGGGAAACTAGAACAACTAAGGGAATAATAATTATAGATCTACTTATCCTCCAATTTTCAATAGTATTACACAATTTAAGGAGAAGAAGTTATCTACAGAAGAAGTGGAGTTACAAATTAGAAATTAATTACAAAGTCAAGAAGCTATAATTAGAAATATTAAGAATCAACTTGGGCAAATAGCAAATTCATTAAGTAATAGATCCAAAGGAATATTTCCTGGTAATACTGAATCAAATCAAAAAAACCAGAATAAAAAGCAAGTAAAAGCAGTTCAACTTAGAAGCGAAAGAGTTTTGGAAGGTAGGGTTCAAAAAGAAATTGAAGTAGAGAGAGAAGAAATTGAAGAATCAAAAGATGATGCTCCAAAAGATTATAAGAAACCTATTTCTCCACTGAAAATTAATTTTGAAAAACCACGACCTCCATTCCCTTAGGGATTTTGTCAGTAGAAATTCGATAAGCAATTTCAAAATTTCTGGAAATATTTAAGAAGCTTACAATTAGTATTCCATTTGCTGAAGCCTTAGAATAAATGCCAAGCTATGTAAAGTTTATGAAGGATATTCTCAATAAGAAAAAAAATTTTGAAGATAATGAGACTGTTGCACTTAGTGAGGAGTGCTGTGCTATAATTCAGAAAAAGCTTCCATAAAAGCTTAAAGATCCTGGTAGCTTTACAATTCCAGGTGCAATAGGAGACAAATTTTATGGGAAAGCTTATATGATTCAGGTGCAAGAATTAACATTATGTCGTTATCAATATTCAAAAGATTTGGATTAGGAGAAATAACCCCTACTACTGTAACTCTGTAGTTAGCAGATTGTTCGAGAACATACCCTAAAGGAGTTATAGAAGATGTCCTAGTGAAAGTGGATCAATTTATCTTTCCTGTTGATTTCATTGTGCTAAGCATATGGAGGAAGATAAAGAGATACTTATCATTTTAGGGAGACCTTTCCTAGCCACAGAAGGACAAAGATAAAGAGATACCTATCATTTTGGGGAGACATTTCCTAGCCACAAGAAGAGCAATGATTATATCTATCATTTATGGGAGACCTATGTGCAGAAAGGAGAATTAAGAATGCGAGTCAATGATCAAATTGTTACTTTCAATATTTCAAGATCATTGAAATATCTTGCAAAAGGAAAAGATGATGAATGTTATATGATGGATGTTATAAGATATCTAACTGAATGTCATTTGAAAACAACTTATGATGAAAAATCTGAAGAAAAATATTTGGAACGCGAGCAAGAAGAGAAATTAGATCAATGTGAAGAACTTTTTAAGGAAGATTCAAACTATGTTCGAGAATTTTTGAAATATTGGATACGATAGACAAAGATAAATCATTTTGTCCATTCATTGAAAAATCTCCAGAACTTGAGTTGAAGTTACTTCCTTAGCATTTAAAATATGTCTTTATAGGAGATTCCTCTACTTTATCAGTTATAATTTCCTCAAAATTAACGATGGAAGAAGAATAAAGGTTGATGAAAATTTTGAAATATTTTAAGAAAGCCTTTGGATGGAAAATTGGTGATAATAAGGGAATCAGTTTTTTAATTTGTATGCATAGAATTCATATGAAAGAGAACTGCATACCTAGGGTTGATGCTCAAAGGAGACTGAACCCTGTTATGAAAGAAGTTGTTAAGAAATAAATTTTAAAGTGGTTAGTTGTTTGAACTATCTACCCTATTTTAGAGAGTGCATGAGTTAATCCCATTTACAGTGTTCCTAAGAAAGGAGGAGTAACTATAATTATGAATGAACATAATGAATTATTACCTACTAGACAAGTTACAGGGTGCTAAATATGCATTGATTTTAAAAAAAATTAAATCTTGCCACTAGGAAAGATCATTTTAGATTATCCTTTCTAGATCAAATGCTGGATAGACTAACTAGGCATAAATACTTTTATTTTCTGGATGCATATACTGGTTATCACCAAATACGAATATCTCCTGAGGATCAAGAGAAAATAACTTTTACCAGTCCTTATGGTACTTTTACTTTTAGAAGGATGCCCTTTGGTTTATGTAATGCCACTGTTACATTTCAAAGATGTATGATGGCAATTTTTTGTGTTTTAATTGAAAAAGGAATTGACGTATTCATGGATGATTTTTCAATGTTTGGAACTCGATTTGACTCATGTTTAGAACATTTATCTAAAGCTCTTAAGCATTGTGAATAAACAATTTTAGTCCTTAATTGGGAAAAATACCAATTTATGGTAGCAAGAGGAATTGTATTAGGTCATCAAATATCAGAAAATGGTATGGAAGTAGATCCTGCTAAAATTCAGGTGGCGTTAATTTACCTTATCCAATAAATGTAAGGGAAATTAGGAAATTTTTAGGACATGCTGGATTGTACAAGCGATATATTAAAGACTTTTCAAAGATTGTTAAGCCTTTATGCCATTTACTAGAGAAAGATGCAATTTTCAATTTTGATGAAGAATGCCCAAAAGCTTTTAATTTATTAAATGAAAAATTAATCACTGCACCAATTATAGTTTAATCAAACTGAGGAAAACCTTTTGAATTGATTTGTGATGCTAGTTATTATGNTAGAAGGATGCCCTTTGGTTTATGTAATGCCACTGTTACATTTCAAAGATGTATGATGACAATTTTTTGTGATTTAATTGAAAAAGGAATTAAAGTATTCATGGATGATTTTTCAATGTTTGGAACTCCATTTGACTCATGTTTAGAACATTTATCTAAAGTTCTTAAGCGTTGTGAATAAACAATTTTAGTCCTTAATTGGGAAAAATATCAATTTTTGGTAGCAAGAGGAATTGTATTAGGTCATCAAATATCAGAAAATGGTATGGAAGTAGATCCTGCTACAATTCAAGTGAGCGCTAATTTACCTTATCCAATAAATGTAAGGAAAATTAGGAATTTTTTAGGACATGCTGGATTGTACAAGCGATATATTAAAGACTTTTCAAAGATTGTTAAGCCTTTATGCCATNCTTGATGAAAATTTTGAAATATTTTAAGAAAGCCTTTGGATGGAAAATTGGTGATATTAAGGGAATCAGTTTTTCAATTTGTATGCATAGAATTCATATGAAAGAGAACTGCATACCTAGAGTTGATGCTCAAAGGAGACTGAACCCTGTTATGAAAGAAGTTGTTAAGAAAGAAATTCTAAAGTAGTTAGATGCTTGAACTATCTACCCTATTTTAGAGAGTGCATGAGTTAATCCCATTTACAGCTTTCCTAAGAAAGGAGGAGTAACTGTAATTATGAATGAACATAATGAATTATTACCTACTAGACAAGTTACAGGAGGGTAAACATGCATTGATTTAAAAAAAAATTAAATCTTTCCACTAGGAAAGATCATTTTCCATTATCCTTTCTAGATCAAATGCTGGATAGACTAACTAGGCATAAATACTTTTATTTTCTGGATGCATATACTGG